>JASDQU010372792.1:22399-32715 GCA_032191745.1 Picea mariana
TAGAACAACTCCATATTTCCAATGAAATTCCTAGAGGTTTTGAAATATCAAAGAGTTTGCAAGTACTTAAAACATTTAAAACATAAAAACCAGGTGAAAGAGTCTGTGCTGTCGTAGAGACATTTCCAAGACAGCATTCATTTTCATTCTTTGGGGAGGGTAAGGCCGAACAAGCAAGTATACTCCTCCCACAACCAATCAACCCACCCCCGTGTCTGTAGGAGGCACCACTCGCTTGTGACTGCCCCAAAGGATCATGGTATATTAAGGTTTACAAGCTATAGTGGACGACTCTTTGCAACCAGTGCGGAATAATAAGTTTTTTAAAATAGAGGTCAATTTACTAGAAATAATGTTCCTGGTACAGTTTCCCTTATTCGATAAATCACTTATGACCGGGTTTCCATATCCCAGGCAATCCAAGTTTATTTAGAAGCCATTGGGGTTGGATAATATGCCCCAAAATAATAATAATAACGGAGGAAATGGTACATGAAAGGCCAGTCCAATGAATAATTGACGATCGATATTAAAGTCGGTTCTGCACAACTTTATTCATTGGGTATCGAAGAAAATGGCTGTAATGACGTCGAATAGAATATCCAGATCTGTTTTGGTTTGGGAAGATTTCGAGTGTAATGAACGCTTTGTTATCAGTTGAATTGGATGCAAATAATACCCAAAACGAAAGCCGAAGGAGAAAAAACTTTATGTGGAGCATACCAGGCATGCTGTTCCACGGATTTCTGTATGAGGATGGTCCCAGTGAATTGATGCGGCCGTGCCCACCATTTGTTGAAGGTGCTGAAGAAGCAGTAAACAACTGGCGGCAGCCCCCGGAAAATCTGTTCTGAATACTTCTTCTGCTTCTGTTTATTCGAGGGATATTGCGGCCAAATGTCCTGAGAGACCTCAACATTTCAAACAATACCGGAGTAGAGTTGCAGTTACAGGAGCCTCCAACAACAATTCTCCTGGATTGAGTTGAGGAGTCGTAGTGATGCAACGCTGACGAAGGAAAGAAAGAATTTGTTAGAAGAACTATTTGAAGTTGAGAATATTAACACAATAAGATGTCCTAATGAATTTTATTACAGTGACATTGCCGCCTTATGCCTGTCCACCATCCAAACAGATCGGGGCAAGTAAAATCAAATTTTAAGATTTCACCCTCATTTTTTAGATGGGTTCATTTATTGGTAGAGGATAGCTATGTGGAAAGGCATGTGTTACATTGTGATTGTTTTGCTCTAAGTGGATAGGTGGCGTTGCTTTTAGTGTATTGTGTGAAGAGAACCTGACATCTCGCTGTGAGTTCATCTTTGCAACGTCATGTCACTATTTGTCTTAGTCATACATGTTGGGAAAGCATTTATCATTTCCATTTCTAATCCTCTCATTGTTATCTCACCTGGAGCAAAGTATAGAGTTCAAGATCCTCTTACCATGACATTTCAAAGCACTCTTCTTTCTCCTTTGGAAGTGGATTAGGAATCACATTTAAGTTTGGGATTATTTATTCTTCAATTTGATTTTGATTAAATATAAATGTTTTTTTAATAGTTGTAGGGTAAAGATTCTACGAAATGAAGATTTTTTTCAAGGATATTTATCTTTAATTCGGCGAGAAATTGTTGGACTCGTAGATTTAAGTGATTATTTTTGTAGTATCAGAGTGCTTTGGGAGTTTTTCAGCATGTTGAATCCATTTCTGCATTCAGAAATGAATTTTGAATAACAAAAAATAGTGATTCGTGTAAATTTATATCGTCGGATTCCGACGAAAAAAGTCATTTCGTAGAACAACGAACCAACGCCTTTTTTTATATGTTATTTAGTTAATGAAATAGATATTGGAAAGCTCATTCATAATTTACATTTTTTGGGTTGAATTTGGTTCATTAATGATTAAAAAATTCTTAAGAGATGAAGGGTTGATATTACGTTGACACTTCTTTGTTTGTTATCAATAAGTATTCCTCTTTAAGTGAGGGTATTTGAAAGACTTATAGAAAGTATTTACCAAGGTCCTTTTAAGGTATTATTTATTGAAGTATTCACCCTCGTGCATCTCCATTAACGAACGGTTTTTAAAGGGATGTAGGGTTGACTTCTTCACTTTGTTATCTAAGGGTTGATAAGGAGATATACTAAGATTGACATTGGATTGATACATCTTTGTTATTGAAGAGTTGATAAGGACATATCTAGAGGATTTGCATCTTCATTTCATTAGCTAAGGGGTTCTAAGGAGTTGAAAGATTTATTGATCTTCATTGGATAAGGGTTTTTAAGGAGATGGAGGCTTGACTTTCCTTCGTTGGATAAGGGTTTCTAAGGAGATGAATGCTTGACTTCACTTTGTTAGCTAAGGGTTGTCAAGAGGGTGGAGGGTTTACTTCTCTTTATTAGTAAAGGGTTTCTAAGGATATAGAGGGTTGAATTCTCTTTATTAATTAAGGCTTTCTAAAGAGATGGAAAGTTTACTTATTTTTGTTAGCTAAGGGGTTTTTAGGAGATGGAGAATTGACTTTGTCATCAGCTAAGGTTTTTTAAGGAAATGGAGGGTTGACTTATCTTCATTGCTTAAGGGTTGACTTATCTTTGTTGCATAAGGGTTGCAGCAATCCACAAAAATTATGCTCTAATACTTCTTCTTCTAGTTTTATTTCTTTCAGGGATATCACAGTCAAATGCCTTGAGAGACCTCAACATTTCAAGTAATCACTGAGTAGAGTTGCAATTTTAGGAGCCTCCAACAACGATTCCCCTAAATTGAGTTGATGAGTTGATGCGATTCAACGCGGAAGGAGGGAATTTAATCGAAGAGCTATTTGAAGTTTACAATAATAACACAATAATTTGTCCTATTGCAATGTTATTACACTACCATTGTCGCCTTATGCCCATCCTTCATCCAAACAAATTGAAGCAAGTAAAGTCCAATTTGAAGACATCAAGGGCTCTATACACTGCATAAATAACATTTTTGTTTTCATTTTTAAGTGGGTTCATTTATTGGTCGAGGATACTGGGTGAGGATAACAATCGTCCATTGTAAAGAGGTAGATGTTACACTATTGTTGAATGGCATAGGTGGTGTTTCTTTAAGTGTGTTGCATGGAAAAAAACTAGTGTCTTATGTCCAATCCATCTATACAGCATCATGGCATTGCGTATGTTGTACTCATAAACACCACGAAAGTTCCCTAACCATATGCTTACCATTATCCAAGGCACTACTTGCTTTGTATGTGTTGAATGATGTTTATCCTTCCCATTTATATTTCTCTTATTATTATCTCACTTTCATAAAGCAAAGCATAGAATTCAAGATCATCTTACCATAACATTTCAAAGCATTGTTCTTTCTCCTTTCGAAGTGGGTTAGGAATCAAGATTAAACAAATATCCTTGTTGTTTAAGTTTGGTTTTGATGAAAAAACACATCTTCTATATTTCACTTAGTTAATGAAATAGATAGAGAATTTTAGGGAATAGTTTGTTATATAAACATGGGAAGGCTCGTTCATGTTAAAGCAAGGAAGACATTGTAGTGACTTTTTGGGTTTATTTTCCTTTGTTAATGGCTAAGAGTTTTTAAGGAAATGAATGGTGGACATCACATTGACACCTCTTTCACTACAAGGAGAAGCCCTTCTTGTGGAGGTTTTCAGTGTAACAATTTTGGAAAAAAAAAAAAAAAACTCCACTACAACCTCTTCTATTAGATGCGGAGGTTTTAACGGATGTTCTATATAACTAAAAAAAAATTGGTGGGCGAAGGTTGTAGCAGAAGTTTTTTTTTTCGATGTGTTTCTTGTCAAAACAAATCGGTGCAGTATTGAAATACACACATCAATACGTTAATATAATAAAACGCACCAACACGGTAATATGATAAAAACACCCCAGAACTGAATATAATAAAAACTTGCCCCATTGTGTTTATAACTAATGCACACTAGTTCCCCCTTTTTCGTTGTATGCAAAGCATTTATGCTCTTATAATTACTACATGCTGGTTTCGTGCTTCTCTGATGATGTACCGGTGCGCTTTAGTATTTGAATGCCCCGGTGCGATAAGGTTACATATAGAACCAATGTGTTTTAAGATTAGTATGTTTCAGTGCAGTTAAGTTATAGTTAGCCTCGGTGCAATAATGTTATTCGGAGACCCGGTCCGTTTAATATAGAATGTGCCCCAATACTTTTGTAATTAGTACATATCTATGTGTCGACAACATTATTTTTAGTATGCACTAGTACGTATAATATAGTAAAGGCATCGATGCGTAAATAATAGTTAGCTCTACGATGTGTATAATAAACATAACGCACCGACACGATAAAAATTTTAGCGCCCCGGTTAATATTTCAAACATGAGCACCATACAATTTTGAAACGATAAATATTATTACATGTTATATCGTTTATGGAACGGTGTGTTTTCTCAATAGTATGTGCCAATGCGTTATTATGATTAATATGTACTAGTGTGTATGACTCCTCAAAACACATCGATGTCTATATTATGGCTCTAGTGAGTTCAAAAGAATACAATGCATCGATATGTATATATTTTAATTCATTGTTTTTTACAAATTTTCAATTAATTATTTCAAAATCAATTTATTTTTTTATAATAATATTGTTTTATATTTATGTTATTGCATCAATGTGTTATCCAACCAATTAAACCTTTGTTATGTGTATCAATGTAAATCATCCAGGCATTATTTATTCAGGAACTTAACATTTTACAACATTCAACAATGCAATGAAATAAGAAACCCATTTATTATATATGAATAAGAGACCCATTGTCATACAAAAAGGGACAATGTATTGGTCTAGTACAGTAATTAAATTGCAACCAATTTGTAATCGTTACACTTATTGGTAACATGTCCTCATGCAACTGGGACAATATGTCAAGTACATTAAACAAAATCCCTAATTTTCAGAGACAAATATTCCAAAACATATAACTTGCAGTAACATTCAATTATATTGATTGTCATTCATCAGTTGAACTATTGACATTGCTCGAGTTGTGTACATGCCTCATTTCTTCATCATTTGTAGGTGATGTTGTACTTTAATTTTTTAACATAATGTTTTCTTAATGATCAGCTTGTTTGTTTATGTTCTGCCCATTCATCTTCCATCAACAAACATAGAAGTAAATTGTAATAAGTATATCTACATTTTTATATATATTAGAATATACATGAATAAAAAAACATACCTTAGCACCAAGTCTTTCATAAACAATACACATTCTTTTGAAGCCACGCTTCATGAATTCCCTCAAAATCTCCTCTAATGTCTGCATTCCATACTTTGTTTCCTACATGTTTAATACGACATGACAAAGCATAGTCAATATAATCAATACACAATTTTTTTGTTTTTCATTAATTATAAAACAATGAAAGTTAAACAACATAACTACTTACAAATTGTTCAATTAAACTTTCATTCTTCGACATATACTCACAACGCATACTTAACCCAATTTTTATCAATTCACGGGTTGGCTCATCTTTATATGTTAGCACCTAGTAAAAGACATCCATGGACAAGTATAAATTAATTATTTAAATATAAATATCACAACAAACATGAAATCTTAAGAAATGTCGAAAATGTAAATATTCACAAAGTTTGATATCAACCATTTTATTCCTCGCCGTCCTGTCTTATGTGATGAATGGATTCTATTTGTTTTTCTTTTCTGCAACAAAACAATTGAAAATTAGTATTTCATACGATACTTAAATTCAATGTACACAAAAGAATAAAAAAATGATTGCATACCTCTGATGCACATTGTAGTTGGGATGGCTCCTCCTATGACGAAAATATGTTCATTTATTTCAACATCTTCTTCTACACTTTTTTGGATAGATCACTATCGACATGCCTTTGTTTTTCCCTTGTTTATCCCTTGGAATTTTCAAAATCTCCCTAGGAAAAAAAGATATAAAATTATTGTTTTTTTTTAATAAGAACCTGATGCATATATTAAGATAATTCGCACTGGGGTCTTACCAAAATATGCACGTATCGGAGCATCATACACACATATATGCATTGGTATAGTATAACAATGTTGTTGCGAAATTGAAAACGTTTTACAAATTTTTATATTCAGTTGGTGCTT
The DNA here is from genome assembly GCA_032191745.1 of Picea mariana. NCBI lineage: Eukaryota > Viridiplantae > Streptophyta > Pinopsida > Pinales > Pinaceae > Picea > Picea mariana. Next base: position 28,570 of record JASDQU010372792.1, read on the forward strand.
TATGAATTAAGAAAAGCATGACTTCCTAAGTACTATTTATTATGCATTGTTGAGCACTGAAGAAATTTAAGAAATGGCAATTTCCATATAAAATAATGATTTTTTCATTTTAAACTCAACGGTGCACTTTTTAATAAAGGTGCATCGATGCGTGTTTCTGTAAAATATGCATGTTTCTGTAAAATATGCACCGCCGAACACGAAAAGAATTTTTAATAATATTTTGAATTGAAATAAAGAGGTGTTGTTTATAAATAAACACACTCCAGTGTGCTTACTGTGTAAATAATGCACCAGTCACCACGAAGGCATTTTTTAAAAGCAACAAACCGACATTGACATGAGTGTTTAGGATCCAATGCAATGAGTGGTTTCATTGCAACAGATAGGAAATGTCTGTATATAAATAACCAAACCCTATAAAGAAATTTTGTTTAAAAAAAAAATTCTTATGAAATATAGAAGGAGAAAACAAAAGAACAGTCAGGAAATTAGGGCTTCCAACACTGAAGGTAGCTATGAAACCCTTTTTTTTGTTTGGGAATGCACTAAAAATTGTTTGAATCAAATAAGAGAATGATCAAGATGATTAATAGAATGAAATCATATACCTGGAATTTCTACTCTACAAATTTGTATGTGATCTACAGTAGTCCCTCTCGAATTTGGCTCTTAAAAAAAAACCCACCCACTCGGAAATCTTTGTTGCGTAAATATCATCTCTAAAATTTGGCAAACAATAAAATAATGAATAGGGTTTTCCTTTATAAACACAAAACTAAAATTCCCGCTCATTTTTTCATTGTATATTTCAACTCATTGATGATAAACGCGTGCGCTGTTTTTTTCCAGAAGTTACGTTTTTCGATGTGTTATTTCGTGTGTAACGCACCGGGGTGGTATGCATAACACATCGATTTATTTTCATAATAAATTTCAAAGTATTGATAGTAAGTGCGCATTATTTTTCTAACTTTCTTCAGTCAGTGTGATAGACAATTTGAAACACATTGGTGCGACGTGTAATTAATAACGCATAGGGGAGGTGTGTAAGTAATAATGCACCGTAAGATAGTTACACTTGCATAATGCAAACATTCGTATTTAAATTTTGCAAAGATTTTGCTTTGCGAAGGCAATAACAGAGGTCAGTGTTCGATGCTTAACTTAATTAAATGCATCAATGTGTTTTGTTTATACATACGCATCAATGCATTTTAAAATGATAAAGCGCACCAGTGGGGAAGAGAGAGCTGGGAGAGATGGAAGGGGATACATTGAGTGAGAGAGAGAGGGGGATACAGAGTGAGGGGGAGNGCGGGGGGGATATAGGGAGAGAAGGGGACAAAAGGAAGAAGAGAGTGAGAGAGGGACTGAGCATCAAATTCACATTTTCTATGTTCAACAAGGATATTTTCAGGGATCAAGTAACGATTTCATATTTTGTAAAGCCAGATTGAGATTTCTTGTATAGCTGGGAGGAAAAAAACAACAATATTGTAGAAAAAAACAATGATTTTTTAAGTGTGTTGTCAAGTTATAAAATTTATTAGAAGTTATTTTTGAAGTTAGATTGTTTTATGCTACCTAAGATGGATGATGGTTTTTGGTTCAAATGCAGGAAAAAAATACTTATATTATCAAATGGCCAATTCTTCATATTCCAGCATCGCCTCATTACATATCTTTGGAACTCCTTCAAGTTCTCTCGCGCCAATTGTAGTACTTCTAGATTTTATTTATAATTCATTTATATCATAGAATTTATGTTATGTATGCAGGTGCAGTTTAATAATTGTTCATTGAATTTTGCAGGATCAAGATTCAAGATCGAGTTCAAATGCTCAATATATTCCTGTGGTCCCAAAACATTCGCAAGCTATTATCGGGAGAAAGATACCGCAAGCAGATGTTTGATGAAAATGGACAACTTCTTTACCCTACCAATCCTAACATGTCATCTTCCAACAACCAGCCTGGGTCAATAGTATTACACCATGAATTTGATCTCTTTTATGTAGACAACCCATTAGGGCGTAAGAAAAAGATGTTTGAGTAATAGTGTTTTTGGATTTTCAATGGAACTATTGTAAATGTGTTTCTTAATTCAACATTTGTTTTATAAAGGGGTTGGTTTCATGTTTATTATTGGGAAGAAAATGTCCATGCTTCTAATAAGTCTTTGGTATAATGTTTGAACGTATTAAAAGCATTGTGTTACTAATATTATCAATGTAATGTTCAATATTTTACAATTAGGATTCTGATGACGAGTGACCTATCTACCATCTACCGTTGCAACCCACTACGATGTCAAGTAGAAAGCTTGCTACTAAAAGAAAAGAGCTCGAAAAGGAAGCATACTGAGAATGGTTGAAACAACCACCTGTTCAATTCCCACTACATACCGAGTCAACAATTCAAAACCTCGACAATAACACTAGTTCTTCACATGTTGGGGATGAAGGCAATGATATAGAGGTTGGTATGGATGATTTATTGTGGAATACTCAGACCATGGAGGGAATGTTGTTAGATGCATTTTAGCAAAATGAACTAGGAGATGGCGTTGATGTCATAGATACATTCTATAAAAACCTGAAATCTGCTTCCACCACCCCTCTATTTGGTCCAGTACAAGAGACTGTGAGGTCTACCTAGATAGGGACAACAATGTTACTATAAAACTTGAAAGCAATGTATGGTATGTCAGACATGTGTTTCATGACACTTTTGAGGTAACTAACTGTTAAGTCCCCTAAATTTTTAAGGAATCTTTTCACACAATGAGGGAAGAAAAGGGTTTATTTTATTCATGCTTAATGATAGTGTAAATTTCTATTGTCCACTAAATGCATGTTATTAAAAAAAAAGGTATTTCTGACTGATAATCGCTTGCCTGATAACTGTGCAGAGGCAAAGAAAATGCTAAAAATGTTGGGTGTTGAGTACATATCTTACCATGCTTGTCTGAATGATTGTATTCTATATAGAAACAAATATGTAGACAAAGACATGTGTCCATAATGTGGGCATGATAAGTACAATAAATAAATAAACAAGGGTAAGGCACATGGTCCTCCTCATAAGATATTGAGGCACATGTCTATAATTCCAAGGATTCAAAATCTTTTTCATTGCAAACAATTAGCCACATTGCATGGGTGGCATGCCTCACATAGAAGTGAGCCAGGAGTTATGTGAATCCCAACAAATTCAATAGCCATGAAGCATATAGAGGATACATTGCCCGATAAATTCAAGGATGAAGTACAGAGCCTCCGATTGAGCATAACTATGGACGGAGTTAACCCGTATTCCCTTTGTTGATGCTAAGGGACTAGAGAGTTCTCAACACCAACATTGCAATCTCTTCGTCAGCTAAACCAAGAAAAGGTGGGAATAGTCACCCTATTTTATAGCCTAAACTTAATTATAGTGGACCCTAACAAGAAGTCTAAGCATGAAATCATTATTTGTCATTTTGGAAATATTAAATTTTTATGTGTTTTTGCAACTATATGATTTGTATACTTTTGTTTATGTGCATGCGAAGTAAATTAGACTAAAGTCACTGTAAAATAAATAACAAAATTAAATAGTTAAAGAAAAAGAAATATGGAAAAACTTTGTATTTTGAAGATATTTGATTTTTACCCCGGATGGGGTGTTATCCAACCACCATGCCACGAGAAGTTCAGATCCTCACGACACCCCCCAATCACCTCAATTGGCGCCCCAACAATGCTCATTAAATCCTGATATGCCCTCTCCATGCAACGTCACTGCAGCTGACTTTCACCATGAACTCTACTCGTGTGAAGTCGAAGGGTCTCCAAAACATTTCGCACCTTAAGTTTGACTTCTTCTTCAGGAAGAATTCAATGTTTTCCTTCTATTCTGCTTTGCATGCACTCTGGTTACTCACACTCAGCTTGTCACCCTTCCCCTATCACAGGATATTCTCCCTGGTCGCGTGATTCTTCTCCACCATCACCACTCTCAGTCGCCACCTTTCCTGGCTTGCTCTCATGCCCAGAGAGCATGCCAGTTTGATTCAAGTTGGCTCCCGCTCTAGCCTGAGAGGTCAAATCCCCCACACTCATCACCCCTCTAGTTCTTGTTGTGTTTGTCCTTGCCACTCTG
>JASDQU010372793.1:4584-15387 GCA_032191745.1 Picea mariana
ATGCCTCCGTTGCTTCACCCGACCTTCATATCAAGCCTCGTTTGAAAGGTCATGCTACCAATGGTTTAAAATAGAATAATCAGTTAATCACGACTTTAAAATCTAGAAAACCTGGAGATTCCCTCGAAATTTATCCGTTAGAAATCAAAATTCTTTTAAGATGTGCGATGTCATTAGGGATGAACTTTAATATAGTCGTCATTCAGCGAATAAAAGTTTGATTTGATGCATGCAGACGGTTGGCAGATAATAGTTGTTCCGTAGGGTTATTTCTCCCATTTAATATTTTGTAAGTTCGCCTTCTAAAGATATATTATCAAATTTAATTTTTGGTTTTAACGCTAGCACTAAAAACTCAAAGATTTTATTTTAGTGAGATCACAAAAATAACAAGGGTTGTATGGTAACTCAGTTCCTGCCAAGTAAGTTGAGAAATACATGTTAAAGAATAAAATTTAATATAACTAAATACACAAGTAATGAATATTTTTTGTCAAAAAATAATAATTGAGAATTGTTTGTTATTCAAAATGTATAATGAAATGTAAGCTGAATAAAACTATAATATTCATAAATATAATAAATATATTATAAATAATATATTAAACAATAAATATAATATAAATATAATAATACATAATGATAAATACATAGTACACTTTTTTATATTTAGATGTGGTGATTGGTGAAATTTATTGATTATGTAATTAATTCTACATATTGAAAGGGAGCAATGATACAAATGAAAAACACACATATTTTTATTATATCCAAAAATATATATTTGTTTTCCTATGTTAAACATTACATTGCATACACAAATTTATGGTAAAAGACAAATTAATATCACATCAATGTCACATCAAAAACAAACTCATTGCTATAATCCCATAGCACAGAATAATAAAAAATAAAAAGAAATAATAATATTATCTCGGATTAGATGCCATGTGTCAAGTCCAAGAAATAATACAAGGTGACAAGTTATTATATAGTTAGATCTACATGCCAAGTTTAACACAATTTATTACTGCTACTCAACTAACCGACCAACACTAATCCTAACCTCATTTCAAAGGTGCAGTCGGTTAGTATCATTGTTATGCTCACCAAATTTTTCTGTAACTAACTCATTGTACACATCAATGCCTAATCTCTGGACTGTCCTTTAACTTGATCAATATTATTCTTTAAGTACGCAGTTTGTTTAAATTATGGGTTTCTGGGTGGTGTTCGCTTTGGAAAACAATTTCAAGAAGTTTTAAAATTCGAAAGTAATTATAATTTCGATTTATCTCTCGATTCGGTTGATGCAACAATTTCGGCTATGAAGAATTTCATTACCGATTCCTTCCATATATATAATTCTTTGACGTTCAATCTTTAATTGTATTATAGATTTCGACTAGGAAATCAAAGTAAAACCATCAATTACTTATTGCGATCACATGCAAGTTATTACACAATCTAGAATAAAATCTGATAGGAAGAACAAATTCAACATTTTTTTTTTTAAATCTTGAAATTCTAAGGCAGATGCACCATATACAATGAATAGTTTAAGATTGTGAGAGAACCCATGGTTGATGATCGTAGTCAAAGTTCACTTTAATCTTAAGTTAGCTCTGAGATTTATTAGATGTAGAAGTTTTGGTGCACAATTTAAGGAGTTGTAACTACCAATTACCGGTAGGTAACACGAGATGGAGTCTGTGTTATAAAACAATTTCTAGCTTAGATTAAGTTCGATTTTAATTCATTGTTTGTCGAAACATTTCAAGTATCTCAACTCTATATGGTGTTACTCTGTTCTCAGTTTTCAGTCATTTTTTTTATAAATAAAAACCCCTGACCATTTAACAACGAAAATTGAACAAGATCGACATACTTGAATTTCCAGAATTTAACTAGAAATTCACATTAAACCCTGACCATTTACCATCGAAATTGTACAAGATCGACATACTTGAATTTGTAGAATTAAACCAGAATTTCACCGCCATAAAAGGAACATACAGATAGAAGTTCAATGTCAAAGTTCGCCCACCCCAAGGTAAGGTAATCGAACTGATAAGTTATAACTCACCATCTAAATCATTCATCATAGTTCTCTTAATTTACTAGAGCCCTTATTTCTATAATTGCAGACTCAAACTGAATGTTTAATAACAAGGAATAAATATTTCTCTTACAATCAACAATGAATCTCGTGTCCTTTAAATTAGATTTGTATGAAATAATTCAAAACATTATAATAATTTGATTTCAATGTTTATCAAGATAGTTCGTCCATATTACACAATAATACATTATCTAAAACGATAGAAATATCGTAACCAAAATGTGGATTGGAGCTGATTTCGATCTGAGGTCTTGCACAAATTATCCTCCACTTTCTATCCATAAATATGTGCAACGTTCTATTTTTTTTCCTGTTGAATTCAAGATTTTACCGGTACCTCCCAACCAATGCTAGGGGTACTCTTCTTCCCCTTTATTCCCTTGATCCGCAAAGGGGCCAAGCACAGTAAACCAAAAATCAATAGCACCCAAACTTGCCCGCAAGGAAGAGCTTCCGTTATTTCCACAAGCTTGGTATCCCAACTATCACAACTAAAACACAGTCAACAAAATTTTGGCAGCATAACAGTACTAAGAAAAGTGAGTCTTATTCCCCTTCTATCCTATTTCTTTTATAGGTAAATTCTCATTGACACTTGTCCACATGCACAAGTAATTCAACTTTTAAATTATTTTATTAGTGATTATTCACTGACACACTTGTTTCACTATCCCCAAGTTGCACAAGTAATTACCCTTTTTATTTGATTTAAAAAGCCATTTTCCCTCGCATTCCCCAATATGTTCCTATCTTTTCTCTTAGTTGTTGTTTTGTTCCCCAAATTATCATTTAATGAGTTTCCTCTAAATATATTTTAGTTAGAGTTGGATTAGGAGTCTTCTTTTAGTTAGGATTTGTGAGAGATTAACTCAAGATTCTACTCTATGTGTACATCTATTCTCTCATGTTTTAATTTCTTTCTGTTTTAAAAATCCCTTTATTATTTTCATGCACACATGTGCATTTTACCCAAACTTGATCGAACTCTTATGTGGTTTTACCCGCAAGAAAAATTTGTCACCAACCTCATAACTGTGATCAACATGATGCACATCAACATAAATCTTCTACCGATATTGCGCTTCTTTAATCCTTTGTCTTATATATTGCAACTGTTCTTCCATTTCTTGGATCACTTCCGTTCCCACAAGGAATCTATCCTCAAGTCAATCCCAACTCAACGACATTTGACATGGTCGCCCGTAAAGAAACTCAAACAATGACATATTAATCCTACTTTGGTAACCGTTGTTTTATGCAAACTATACCAATGGCAAGAAGTCTTCCCAACATTTCTGTTGATCCATTACATACATACACAACATATCCTCCAAAATCTGTTTTTTTCTTTTTGTTTGTCCGACTGTCTCTTGGTGATACGCTGTACTAAAATTTAGTTGTGTTCCCAAGGATTCTGGGCAACTAGTCCAAAATCGTCCTATAAACATCGATCTCGGATCATATATGATTTTTCTTGTTACTCCATGTAACCTCACAATCTTGTTAACAAAAACTCTAGCTATATTTGTTGCCTGATACATTGTACGCACTGGAATAAAGTGTGCACTCTTCGTCAGAGTGTCAAATACCACAAAAATCGAATCACGTGTCCTTGTTGTTAGTGGAAATCCAACAATAAAATACATCGAAATGACCTCCCATTTCAATTCAGGAATAGCGTGTGGCTGTAACAATCCTGCTGAATGTCTATGTTCAGCCTTCACTTATTGACATTATAGAAATATCACCATGTAACTAAATATGTCTTCTTTCATTCCTTTCCAAAATAATAAAGGATTAAGGTCTACCTTCATCTTCATGACTCCCAGATGAGCCATGTAAACTTCTCAATGGGCTTTGCTTAAGATAAAAATTCTTAATTCGTCATTAGACGATATGTAAATGCTATCATTATATCTCGACAATCTACCGTTGTCCAATGAATAACCTTAAAAATTCGATACCATCATGGTATTTTTTCCAATATTAGCCTTAACTTCCTTGTACCAATCATCGTCAATCTGTAGAGCTAGAATATTTTCTCGCAGATTCGTCTTAAGAGGTATTACTAAGAATATGTATGGTCTCCAACTCAATGCATTTGCTATTGTGTTCATTGTTCCTTTAATGTAAGTAATCTTAAAGTCGTATTCACTAAGTAATTCTGACCAACATCTCTGTCGTGCATTCAAGTCACTCTAAGCAAATATATGTTGCAATCCATAGTGATTTTTCTTTAATTCAAATTTTCATCCAATTAGGTAATGTCTCCATACTCTCAAGGAATATACAATTTCTAATAACTCCAAGTCGTGCATTGCATAGTTTTCCTCATGCCTTCTCAATTTCCTTGAAATGTAAGCGATCACTCAACTGTCTTGCATCAAAACTCCGCCTAAACCTTCCTTGGATGCATCCGTGCATACCAAGAATTATTTGTCCATGTCTAGGACTTTTGATATTGGTATCATCGTTAACAACTCTTTAAGCTTTTGAAATGCTTCCGCACATTTCTTTGTCCATACGAATTTTTTTTTTTCTTTTGCAATTTCGTGATTGGATTTTCTATCTTTGAAAAACCTTCGACGAATCGTCAGTAATATCCTTCTAAACCCATAAAGATATGTACTTATTGTACGCTCATCGGAATTGGTTATTCCATAATAGCCTCTACTTTCGCTGGATCCACGACGATACCTTCTCTAGATATGATATGTCCCAAATAATGAATCTTTGATTGGTAAAAAGAACATTTCGATAGCTTCCCATACAATTTGTTTTCTCTAAGACACTGTAGAACCAATATCAAGTGTTCTTCATGCTCTTCCTTCGCCTGAGAATAAATCAGTTGTCATCAATAAATACTTAAAGAAACTTGTCCAAGTATTCACAGAATACCCCATTCATCAAACTCATAAATGCGCCCGGGGCATTCGTCAATCCAAACGATAAAACAGTGAATTCATAGTGTCTGAATCTTGTCTTAAATACAGTCTTAGGGATATATTCCTCTTTGATCCGTAACTGGTGATATCCTGATGTCAAGTTGATATTAGAAAACACAATTTCTCCCTTCATCCGATAAAATAAATCATCAATCCTTGGCTAACATATACTGATTCTTGATCATAGACTTATTCAGTTGACGGTAGTCAATACAAATCCTCCAAAATCCATCATTCTTTCTAACAAAAATCACTGGTGCACCCCATGGTGAAATACTTGGACGTATAAGTCCCAATTATAACAATTCCTTCAGTTGCATTTTCAACTCCTACAATTAAGGAGTTGACATCCGATATGGCGTTCTCACAATCGGTTCTGTTCAGAGTTTCAGATCTATGGTAAACTCAATTTCTCTTTCTAGTGGAAAACCTGGTAGTTCCTCCATAAATACATCTACAAACTCTGATACTACCGGAAGGTTTTCTAATCCTTCCTCATTGCCCTTTTTCTTAAGTGTTAGGATGGAATATAAGTTGCATCCCTTGCACATACTTTTCTGTAATTGTAGCGAAGAAATAAATCTCAGTGAAACCCCCTGGTTTCTTCCTACAATCACCCTACTCTATCCCAAATCATCTGTCAAACTTCACTGTTTCATCTTGTAGTTGAGTATTGCATCATGCAATTCCAACCAGTCCATGCCAATCACTATGTCATAATATCCTAATATCGTGACATAAAGGTTGGCTTTTGTTACAAAATCACCCAAGTTAATGCTACAATCCATAACCTTTCCTCCAACTTTTTGTTTGGCTCCTGATGTAATTTCTACATATATGAACTTGTCCTGCTCGATTGCCTTTACCTTAATTCCCTTTAGCACTGCACTAGAAATAAAGCTCTCTGTAGCTCCTATATATATCAAAATACTAAAAGTTTGATCGACAACCGTACTTGATGTCTCGAGCACAGTGGACTAGTGATCGTCCTGGCGGTTGTTCACAACTGCATGTATCATGTGGGCCTTTCCAAAATATCCAACTATAGTGGGTCCTGATGATATGATCACTCTAGCCTTATCAATCGTACAATCTCACTGGTAATGTGGCTATCCACATTTCCAACATCCTATCCTCGGTCCAGTGCTCCTGGTCCCTGAAGTAGATGTTGTTGGCCTAACAGTCTATGATCCTGGTTTGTTCTATTGAACATGCCTAAAATGTTGTTGATGTTTCTGTGGTTCTCTGTAAAGATTCCTTTGCTGAGGAGTCTGTTGTCTCAGTGTAGAGAACATAGGTCCTCTGGGCGTATCTCTATGCCCAAAATTCTGTCTAGCTGGAGTCTGATGCTGCTACACTCCTGGTGTCATCTATCCAGTCGACCAAGAAGGAGTTTTTCCATGAGCCCATTTGTTCATATCTTCCTCAGTTATGAGGGCCTTTTGAACTGCATCGTGAAACATATGAGGCATTAGGATCCTCACCTTCGCACAAACGTTGAAGTTAAGGCCGAACACAAACTTGTTAAATTTTAACTTCTCTGTGTTCAGATGTGGAGCATACCTAAGTAGCTCCATGAACCTGGCCTCATACTCTAGTATCGCACGACCGCCCTGTTGTAAGGATTTGAACTCATTAATCTGGTTCTTATTGAATTCATCAGACAAGTACCTCTCCCGAAATTGTTCCTCAAACAATTTCGATGACACGTCTTCAACAACCATGTTTAGTTGAAGCAGAAGTGTCTTCCACCAAAGTAGAGAACTCTCTTTCAATTGAAATACCTCCATGAGTAATTTCATGTTGTAGGTGTAATCATGAAGTGTGAATCACATCACCATGTTATCCAACCATGCCTCGGTGGCTTAGCCGTCCCTGGCACCCCAGAAATCGGACAACTTCACTTTCTCGAGTTTTCGGTGTATACTATTACTACCTCCTGGAGTTCATTGTGAACCCTCATTGGGCACATACGTTCTTCCCTCATCCCAATCAAGACAGATGATCAAATGCCTCTGACATCCTCTACAAGGATCTCATCATACCTACCACATCTCCCACAACAACCCGCTCTTGCTCAATAGTCTACTAATCTCCCTGAGGGTTAGATCCCTCTGGCGTGGATACAATCGAAGAAGGCATACCTCTTCCTCTCACACCATGACGTCTGCTTCCTTTGCATCCTCTAACCATGATTACCTGCATGGACAATTTCAGAAATTATTAGTGATACACCTTTAATCATTTATTTAATACATTGGAAGGTGTAACGGGTCCCTTGTTGCAGGGATGAACCCACTCTGATACCATATGTAACAACCCTCTTAATAAACATACCACAATGGTCAATAAAGGAATAAGTGGTAACACAGAGTAAATTTTTCTTTGAAACTTAGATAAATTATACATACACGCATTTACATTAACATCAATTTTCATGAAGATTAACTAAATTAAAGACTACGTTGGCGCAATTAAATAAAATTTATCAAGAACTTCTTATAGTCCGAAGCCAACAAGAATCTATCAAAGGGTGCAAATGTAATGCAATGGTTAATTATTTACCTACACTAAAATACACAACTAGCACACATCATCATTAATTCTTTGTATTCATTAAAATCCTTAAATTAAATTTTTCATTTTATAAATACTCAACTACACTCTAGAGATGTAAAAATGATGTATTGTTTGACAACTATAGAAATTTCATGGTCGAAACGAATAGTGCAAAATCAATCTTACTAAACAATGTCCTTTAATTAATACCAGAAGATATTCCAACAACCCTTCTAACATACTAACTAGAGGAAAGATTTACCAACTTAAGGGTCTTCTTTAATTCGACTCTCCTTGAATCCATACCTTAGGGGAGTTAGGTACTCAATACCAATTCAAGGATATAGTGTTTATATAAATTACAATTCTCCTTAAGTAAATTCCTTCAAGCTATAATTATTTTAACACTATATTGTTGATTAATTTTTTTTTATTTGAATAGAATAAATATGCAACACTCTATGTTTACATAAATTGATGACCTATACACAATTATATAAATAGGAAATGAACTTTGATCACTTAATGGCTACCTCTGTTTCTTCACCTGACTTTCATATCAGGCCTGAGTTGAAAGGTCACGCTACCAATGATTTAAAATATAATAATTGATTAATTGAGAATTTAAAATCTAGAACAACTGGAGATGCCCTCAGAATTTATCCTTTAGAAATAAAAATCCATTTAAGACACACAATGTCATCAGGGACGAACTTTAAGATAGTCATCATTCAACCAATAAAAGTTCGCTTGGACACATGCATACAGTTGGTGGACAATAGTTGTTCCATAGAGTTATCTCTCCCATTAAATATTTTGTAAGTTCATTAAATATTTTGTAAGTTTGCCTTCTAAATATATATTACCAAATTTAAGTTGTGGTTCTAACACTAGCACTAAAAACCCAAAGATTTGATTTTAGGGAGATCACAACAATAATAAGGAATGGAAAGAAGTAATAGTATTATCTTGGATCAGACACCATGTGTCAAGTCCAAGGAGTAATGCAAGGTGGCGAGTTATCATCTAGTTAGATCTACGTGTTGGGTTTAACACAATTTATTATTGCTACTCAACGAACCGACCGACACTAATCCTAATCTCAGTTCAAAGGTGCAGTCAGTCAATATCATTGTTATTCTTACCAAAGTTTTCTGTAACCTCTAGAATGTCCTTTAATTTGATCAATCTTTTTCTTAAATTACACAATTTGTTTAAATTCTGGGTTTTCGGGTGGTGTTTGCTCTGGAAAATGATTTCAAGAAGTTTTAAAATTTGAAAGCAATTATAATTCCGATTTATCTCTTGATTTGGTTGATGCAACAATTTCGGCTATTAAGAATTTAATTACCAATTCCTTCCATATATATAATTCTTTGACGTTCAATCTTTAATTATGTTATAGATTTTGACTAGGAAATCAAGGTCGATCCAACAAGTACTTATTGTGATCACAAGTAAGCTATTACACAATCTAGAATAAAATATGATAGGAAGAGGAAATTCAACTTTTTTTTTTGAAATCCTGAAATTCTAAGGTAGCCGTAGAAGATACAACAAATAGTTTAATATCGTGAGAGAACATGTGGTTGATGATCGTAACAAAGTTTTCTTTAATCTTAAGTTAGCTTTAAGATTTATTAGATCTAGAATTTCAGGCACTAACAAAGTAAGCATCGAGAAACTCAAAATTGAGCATAAAGGAAATTCCAACAGAGAAGTGAACAATATTGGATTGAGTTGAAAACATACATGGAACCCAAATTGATATAACCCAAGCTAAATGACATCAGAGCTAAACATAATTTACGCGACACTTAAACGCTAAAAATATAGCATCAAACCAGATTTAATCCTAACATTTTAATGGCAAACTCTAATCATGCCTATCATATTATGATAAAATACAATTTAAAGAGTCATAACTACCCATTACAGGTAGGTAACACCAGATGGAGTCTGTGTTATAAAACAATTTCTATCTTAGATTCAATTCGATTTTCATTCAGTTTTCGTCGAAACATTTCAAGTATCTCAACTCTATACAATGTTACTATGTTCTTAGTTTTCTGTAAGTGTTTTTTTAAATAAAAACCATTGAGCATTTAACAACAAAAATTGAACAAGATCTACATGATACTTGAATTTGCAGAATTTAACTAGAAATTCACATTGAACCCCTGACCATTTAACAACAAAATTGTACAAGATCGACATACTTGAATTTGCAGAATTAAACCAGAATTTCACCACCATAAAAGGCACATACTGATAGAATTTCAATGTCAAAGTTCACCAGCCCCAAGGTAAGGTAATCGAACTGATAAGTTATAACTCAACATATAAATCATTTATCATAGTTCTCTTAATTTACCAGAGCCCTTATTTTTATAATTGCAAACTTGAACTAAATGTTTAATAACAAGGAATACATATTTCTTTTACAATCAACAATGAATCTCGTGTCCTTTAAATTAGATTTCTATGAAATAATTCAAAACATTATAAGAATTTAAATAATTCGATTTCAATGTTTATCAAGATAGGTCATCCATATTACACAATAATACATTATCTAAAACAATGGAAATACTGTAACCAAAATGTGGACTGGAGCTGATTTCGATCTGAGGTCTTGGGCAAATTCTCCTCCACTTTCTATCCATAAATATGTGCAGTGTGCTATCTTTTTTCCTGCTGAATCATAGATTTCACGGATACCTCCCAGCCAACACTAGCGGTACTATGTTGAAACACACAGTGAAACTGAGAGGTGGTGAATCAGTGTCTGGAAATTTTGACTTCTTTTCACACTTTCATAGATGAACCGAATTAACTGAATAAGATATATGCAACTCAATTAATTATTCACAAACATGTGTAACACAAACTGTATGAAGTAGATATAATATCTTTCTTTTATTTATTTAACTTGAATGAATACAAATAAAACCAATCCTTTAATATATTCAACTTCAACTGAATATGAGAGATCCAACTCTCTGATACAAGACCCAGCTTGTAGTTCTCAGAACCTACCGAGAAATGAGGAATCCAACCCTCATAACAAGACCCAACTTGCTGATCTCATATCCAACTGAGATGTGAGGAATCCAACCCTCATAACAAGACTCAGCTTGTAAACATGCACCAACTTGATAGAATGAACTTCCATTC
>JASDQU010372793.1:21618-35976 GCA_032191745.1 Picea mariana
GGGGGTGAATCAATGTCTGGAACTTTTCACTTCTTTTCACACTTTCATACATTAAACAAATTAACTGAATAAGATATATGAAACTTAGTCACAAACATGTGTAACAAAAACTGTATGAAGTAGATAAAATATCTTTTATTTATTTATTTAAATTGAATGAATAGAAATAGAACCAATCCTTTAATATCTTCAACTTCAACTAAATATGAGAGATCCAACTCTCTGATACAAGACCCGTCTTGTAGTTCTCATATCAAACTGAGAAATGATGAATCCAACCCTCATAACAAGACCCAACTTGCTAATCTCAAATCCAACTAAGATGTGAGGAATCCAACCATCATAACAAGACTCAACTTGTAAAAAGGCACCAACCTGATAGAATGAAATTCCATTCAATCCATTATATATATAATCCACCAAGACACCCTAAGATTCACCAATACTTCTGGTTTATATAGTATTTCAATAGGTATAAGATTGAACCATTGTGTCTTTTGACATGAACCATTGCATCTCTTCATTCAATTTAACATAAATAATCTTCTCCTTTTATTCATTAATTTATTGTGTAAGTTTCTCAATTAATTAGAAGATTAATATTGATTCAAATTTCATTTACATGAGCTGATCAAAGGTATGGATCGATTCCTTATATTGTTCCCATGCTTTTGTTGCATCCCTAGTTCTTCAACATATCATATTTGATATTTTACTAGATCTTTGTATTTTTATGGTGTTAATCTCGTCAGATTACTTCATAGACCCGTAACTATTCATAGAAATCAAATTCTACAAAGGCGCTTTATTCAACCCACTTCCCTTTGTGACCGTAGGCTAAAAACTACGGGCTTAGCTATTTCAAATGTTGTTCTATTAGCGCTTTTCTCCTTCCATACTTATTCTTCTACATGAGACCGTATTCAAATGTCCAAGGGCTTATTTACTTCTATCCCATTTATGCTCCTTATTATATTTTTTACCTTATCAGGTGACCGGTGTTGGAGCTAGGTTCTTCAGTACTTCGGCCTTCGAGATTCTGACCTTTCCAATCCTTGTATCCTTCCAGAGTGGTGAAATCTCATGCTGGCTAATCCAATGGATAACATTACTCTTGAAGATCTCATATTGATGGTCTGGTCTAATCCTTGTGCATTCGTTGAACTTTGTCTTTTAGATAATCGATGACTCTGAATTAATCTTTAGTTGAGGCAGATGGTTGTCATCTACTCCTGAACTTCAGAGATTCGTTACTTAGGGACTCCAGGTTACTAGAACTCTGAAGTAGTTCAATTCATCTAGAGGTTAAATAAGTCATAAAATGATAGTGACCACTTGTTGTCGGTTAACACCTCATACTTACTCTATTATTCCACTATGTTTGATCAATGGTTGGGAATTCTCCCAAATTAGATCAATGATTAACATTACTTCGTGATTTCGGCCTTTGGCGATTAGCTGATAAAACAATCTTAGATATCCCCGAAGTTAGTCATCCTAGAGTGACGTGGCTTGCTGACGTCACTCAATATGAAGTGGACCCTAATTCTATGTGCCACAAGTCACCCTGTTTCATGACTTTCAAGGTCCTTATGTGCCACATCAACCTTAACATTTGTTACCACCTAATTGGGCCACGTTTCATATTTTTCTCCTGGCACATGTCTCCCTCCTTAATCATGGCTTTGCACTTCGTGGCTTCAATACTTTGTGGCTCTGAGAGTTTTTCACTTTTATATCAACCTTCGATCATCACGAAGTGTTGAATATGTTTTTCCACCATTTGATATTTCCTTGTCTTGATTCGACAACCTCTCTTTACTCCAGGACTTCGTTACTTTGATCTCGATCGAGAATGGTCCTGAAATGGATCAATATTTAGCATTACTTCCGGACTTCAGAATTTCAAGGCTTACCCTATCCTTCCACTTTATGTCGATCAATAGTCGGTGGGATTTCCCAACTCTTCCTTTGATTCGACAGTCAATGGGAGTTCATGAATTCGAGGCTTCAGCATTCAGGTATTCCTACATGATTCAGACTTATTTTCGCTAGAGTGGTCAGCGCCAGAGTTGACCACTATTGGAATCGCCTATCCTCATCCAACGTTATGATGGCCCTCATTCACTTCAGGACTTTGGGGCTCTGACCTTCAGGTATTATTAGTTTTTATGAACTTCTTATCGTCGGAGAGGTCAGTGTCAAAGTTGACCACCTTCTTTCCTTTAGTACAATCTAATGATTCAACATTTTCATTCTAGATCGACGGTCAACATTTAATTCTAAATCAAATCTTGATCTAATAGCTGAGAACTCATCCAAAGCTCCTTCCTGATCGACGGTTGGTGTTTATTTCATGACTTCGGGATTTCGTGGATTCTTCCTTGTCTCCAATAATTGTCGAAGTGGTGAAGTGCCAAAGTGCCGAAACTTATGCTATCCTTCCACTTGCTTTCGATCAACGGTTGATATTTAGATCGAATGTAACAGAGTTTCCTCATAGTTCTAAGGGTGTTAAGTTCTCTTCTTTCTGATATGTTCATCACTATTTCTCCTGAGCTTTTAATAACCGTTTGTGCATTATTTTATGCACTGATATTTAGTCGCTAACCCCCCTGATCTCTTAATTCCTTGTGCTTCGTTACTATGTATGTGGATTATTTGCATGTTACTTTTTCTGAGCTTTAGGAACATAGGATCACTATCGATCCTATCATGATCAACAATGATCGCAAATTGCTTCTTCCCCAAGGTGATATTCCTTTTTCTCTGATTGTTGTATATGTTTGACTCAAGTTGCCATCAATGACAACGCACAATCAATAATTCCAACATACTCTTCTTGCCCCTTATCCCCCCCGAGTCGCAAAGGGACCAAGTACAGTAAACCAGAAATCAATAGCACCCAAAATTTCCCCGCAAGGAAGAACTTCCACTCTTTCCACAAGCTTGGTATCCCAACTCTCACAAGTAAAACACAAGTGACAAAATTTTGGTAGCATAAAAATACCAAGAAAGTGAGTCTTATTCCCCTTCTACCCCATTTCCTTTATAGGTAAATTCTCATTGACACTTGTCCACATGCACAAGTAATTCAACATTTTAATTATTTTATTAGTGATTATTCACCCACGCACTTATTGTCAGACAATTGGCTTAGGTTGATGGATATTTGGTATGGATTGTTGGTTTTCATTGATGTCAACCATTGGAGAGTGATATTGTAGATTTATGTCAACCATTCGAGAAAGTTCGATAGAGAATTCTGGTAGCACAAAGGTTTGGGTAATGGATCCAAGTTTGTTTGATGTATAATGGTATGAGTTTTGATATATTTGTAGGTATTACTATTCTATATGGATAGTACATGTCATTCCATTTCTGGTGGTAATATGCAGAACATGACATAAATCCTCACGTTTTGAAAGTTATGGTCTTACAAAGTTGAAGGACCCTCATATGATTGGCTTGAAACCCCAAAAGGTCAAAGAAGTCAAAGTTCTTGCAAAGAAGAAATTATTTAAATAATAAAGTGAAGTGACAAAGTCAAAGAGGATTATTTAAATAATAAAGTGAAGTAACAAAGTCAAAGAGGATTATTTAAATAATAAAGTGAAGTGACAAAGTCAAAGAGGATTATTTAAATAATAAAGTGAAGTGAAAAAATCAAAGAGGATTATTTAAACAATAAAGTGAAGTGACAAAGTCAAGGAGGATTATTTAAATAATAAAGTAAATGGAGAAATTTATAATTATGGAAAGTGGTTATAAGAAGGTTAACCCTAAAATGAGGAAAATGGGTTAAGTGGTCAAGTGGCTATTGGATACATGGACAAGTGGAAAATTGGGAAAAGTTGGACATAATTGACTATGTGGACAAAGTGGCCTAGAAGATGCTTCTAAGGAAGCTACTTGGAGAGTATAAATACGAGGCAATGCTCTCTCATTTTAATCACACTAGGGCATATTGAATATCTACAGGTGACTGAGGTAACCAAAGGACATCTAAGCCAAATTTCAGAGGGAAGGTATAGTAAATAAGGCCAAAATTCAAGGGAGGATAAATTCTTTTGATGATGCTTTCTAAGGTATGTTATTTACAGGTCATCTCACCATTTTCATAATAACGCTTTTTATAGAATGATTTAGACCGTGAAATTGGGAGGCCATTGAGGAAACATATCCAAGAAGTTGTGGTATGAATTTAAACTTGTGGGTCATTGTATTTTTGGAGTTACACTCCATGGAAAATAGGGTTTTTGGCTAGTCTTGAAACTAGTCTAAAACATGTGTTTCGGGTAAAAATGTCATAACTTCTTCATAACAGATCCAAATTCAGTAAGACCAAATGTGTTGGTTAGAGTATAACATGTAGTATTCTTTGTAAAATTTTCAGATCCATACAAGAAATATTTCATGCGAGGAATGCTCTACAAGTTCGCTCTCTAGAATAAGCCATAATTCAACAATGCATGCCATTTTTTCTATAACTCCTTTTCTAAGAGGTTCCAATTAGTGACACCTGGAGGAATTTCATAAAACACATTGAAGAACATTGTGTACTATTTTCATATCTTTATTCATTACAGGTACATAGTTATGATTATTTCAAGTTAGGGTTGTTGACTAATCCAAAATTAGTCATGTGAGACTAAAGTAAAGTTTGATTAAAATGTTAGTCTCTTGTTGTTAAAGTTAAGAAAGGTTTACAAGTATGTGATCATATACACCAGGTCTATTACAGAGTTACAAATTAGATTTGGATGATGAATTGATGAGGGATTTTGGTTGAGGTACATGTTGGGTACATGGTTGAGACAAGTAGTTGATGAGTTGGCACATACATGAGGTGTATAGTTGACGATGTTGGTACATCTTGATGAGTCATAGTTGATGAGTAGTTGATACATGATAGAAACATACTTGGTACATGGTTGGAGGCGCTTGTTAGTAGTATTGTTGACACATGGTTTATGAATGATGTACCATACTTGTATTGGTATATTATTAGAAGCACATATTGATCTTGGTGATTATTATGAGTTGTTGCGTTAATCTTGGTTGATGCACATCTTTGAGAGTTGTCTTGGCGATTGATCTTGGTGATTAGATCTAATTTGGTTGATACTATTGATGAGACAGGTTGTTGTGATAGGTTGTTTGGACATGTTATTTGTATAGGTTTAGTGCATGGTTGATGCACTTGTTCATGGTATAGGTTGAGGTACAGGTTGATGCATGGTTAATGCACTTTTTTATGTTACAGGTTGATTACAGGTTGGTTGGTACAGGTTAGTGCATGGTTGATGCACTTGTTTATGGTACATGTTGATTACAGGATGAGGTACAAGTTGATGCATGGTTGATGCATGGTTCAGGTTATTGGTACAGGTTGTTTGGTGCAGTTTGATTGGTACAGGTTTACAAAAATATATCTCATAGTGATAGTGTGACAATGGTTCCATCATTCTACTTATACGTCAGGGCGGTTATATGGGGCAATGACAGGTTGTAGCCTCCTTCTGGTTGCAGCCAGAGAATTGGGGAGTTGGAGCTTCCCTCGGGTTGTAGCCTGAGAAACTAGGGGGTTGGAGCCTCCTTCCATTTGCAACTGGAAAACAAAGGAAGTCAGTGCTTCCAATCAATGCAATTCTTCAATACATATAAGAAAAAACATTAAGTGGCTTTCTCCCACTTTGGGTTTCCATGTAAAAACACTGGTGTATTATGTATGTGTATGATTGCTAATTTGTTCATTGTTTATTTACTCTGCAATTATTGGATGATAATGCTACACTGATATAACACTTGCATTATATGGTTAAAAAGGATTAAATTTCTCTATTACTGATTCACCCCCACTCTCAATAATCCAACAATTGGTATTAGATCCGGTTCCTTCAGGAAATAGTTTAACCACTGGAAGGAGATCATGGATTATTCTGAGAATGGAGTACCAATGTTTAATGGTCATAATGGTTTTAAGTATGAGATGTGGAGCACAAGGATGGAAGTATTTTTACAGGCACAGGGAAATTATATTTGACTATTAGTTGTTATAGGATATGATAGTTCAAAAAGGGAAAAGACTGTATCCAAGAAGGAATTGAAGAAGAATAACAAAATAGCAATGGATTTCATCTGGAAAGTATTACCTAATCTGGTAAGAGAAAAGGTTGGTAAATGTTCATCAACCAAAGAAATTTGGGATAATTTACATGACATATATTCTTCACCCATTCCAGATTCAAAAAATTCCAAAGAAGATGCAGATACAGAACAAGAAGAAATATTCTCATCATGTTAGATAGATTCAAAAGAGGAAGAGTATGAAGAAGTAGAAGTTGATTACAGAGAAAAATTGTTCAGTGCAATTAAATATCTAAAGAAAGAAAGAGAAGAAAACAAGTCATCCAAGAAAGAATTGATGAAGCAAAAGGAAAGTGTTCAAGGTTTCGAAAAATATCAACAGGTCATCAAGAATTTAAGAGCTCATCTAGAAGAGGCCAGAAGAATTGAAGAAAATCTAGAATATCAAAAGAAATGTTTAGAATCCAACATAGCAACACAAAAGGAAGAAGTAAAAAAGAGATAAAATATATTGATGGATAATCTCAAGGAAAGAACAAATGACTTAAACCAACTTGAGGAAGAGTTTCGTCAAGAAGAGAGAAGACTGGAAGAAGAAATAATTACATTGAAAATCCAACTTGAAGAAGCAAAGAGAACATAAGAGGTCATGAAGTCTCAGATAATGAAGAAAGAAAAAGAGGTTGAGAATATTGAAGAATAAGTTGTCACACTAAGAGTCAAAATCGTCAAGCTCAACAAGAATGTTGAAGAGACAAAAACATCCACATGAGTTGTAGAGAATGAAGAGTAGCACTCTAAATTGCTACAAAAGAAGAATGAAGAAAATAGAAAGAGTTATGCAGAACTACTCAAAGGAAGGAATCATGGTCAACCAGAATCTAAGAAAACTAATAAAGATACAACTTCAAGAAGACCATCCATGTTCAATCCATAGAGAAGCTTCAATCATGATCATGATAAGTCAAGGTAGAAATTCAGAAGGACTACACCACAAAGAAAATCATTCACTCCTAGGTATGAAAATTTATTTTATGGTCATTGTTTTTATTGTACTAACTTTGGACATAAGGTTTCATATTGCAGGGATTATAAAATAAATGTTCATAAATTCCTATGTGGCCCCACGTAACATTGAATGTTACAAATTTCATAACTATGGACACATATCTCGTGATTGTAGAAGCATGATCGATACTTCCATGAAAGAGAACACTGACATTAGATATAAGAAAGTATGTATAAGAAAAAAAGAAGAACAAGTGAACAAAGACCAGGTCCTAGAGATCGCAATATTGGCAATAAAACGAGATGAAGAAAAATCTACAGAGAAAAAGAAGGATGTCAAATATAAAAGGTTTGCAAAATAAATGAAATAAAAGAAGGACAAGTAAATAAGGGATAGGTTCAAGATATTATACTTTCAGGTATTGTAGTGAAAGATGAAACCATATACACAAAGAAATAAGTCAGAGCTTAGAGAGATGATGAATCTACCAATGAATATGATGATGAATACACATCAGAGAAGGAATTGTTCTGAGCCATCCATCTTAGAGAATCCTAGGTAATATGAATATTAGACAGGGGGAGTCTATGTGATAGTTTTGACAGACCAAAGAACCATCCTTCGAGCATCTTGTAGAGTTTGAGAAGACAGATCCAGATCAATCAATTAGCAAAAGTACAATTTGATATATTAATCAAGACTTCATGATAATATAGTGATAAATGGGTCAGCATTATGGAAAATTGCACAAGTAGTCTTGGACAGTATGGACAAAGATGGATTTGTAAGAATACTTAGCAGGTTTGGACATATATATGAAAGTGGACGAGAGCATGGATTCATAGATTGGTTTAGAGAGTGGTTCAAAGACAAAGAGACATTATCATAATGGATGATAATTACACAGGAAATGGCTCGAACAATGCTAATGGATTCCAAATTGACAGATATTTTTTGGACACATGCAGTGCATACAACAGTTCACATTCAAAACATAATAATGCTCAGAAACAACAATGACAAAAATCCCTACGAACAATGGAAATGAAGCGCATACAACAAACTCTACATCAAGGTAACTCAGGTAGTATTTTATTAATTGAAATTTATGTTGATGATATTGTTTTTAGAAGTACTAATGACAGGTTAAGTCAGAAATTTGAAAAGGATATGCAGAATGAATTTGAAATGTCATTACTTGGAGAACTATCCTTCTTTATCGGTCTTTAGATATGTCAAAGAAACCAATGAATTTTTATTTCTCAAACTAAGAATATCAAAGAAATGATAAAGAGTTTCGGAATGGAATATTGCAAACCAGTTGCAAGTTGAGAAAATATGATGATTGGTAGCTTACTATATGTGACAACATCCAGACTAGATTAAATCCAGGCAGTTGGACAGGTGGCATGATTTCAATAAACACCAAATTAATCACATGTATTAGCAGTGAACAAGATTTTTCAGATATCTTAAAGGAACATAAGAGTTTGGATTATGGTATCCAAAAGGAAATGATCTATCACTTATTTCCTACACAGATGCAGATTGAGCAGGTTTCATTGATGACCGACGAAGCACCAGTGGAGAAAAGTTCTACTTGGGTGAGTGTTTAGTATCATGGCTAAGAAAGAAACAATCATCAGTATCTTTATCTACAATTGAGGTAGAGTATATTGTAGAAACAACATATTGTACATAGGTTCTATGGATGAAACAAACTCTGAAAGATATATAGGTTGAGTATGATGAGCCCATTCCAATTTATTGTGATAATACAAGCGCCATCAATATCTCAAAGAACCTAGTGATGCACTCCATGAAGAAGCACATTCCAATCAAGTATCACTTTCTACGGGAACAGGTTGTAGAAAAGAACATCAGATTTGAATATGTGGGCACAAAAGAACAAGTGGAAGACATCTTTACAAAATCGCTTCCACAGGAATCCTTTGAATATCTTCGCTAGAGACTTAGAGTAATTTCTACTCCAAAATGAATGCTTTTGAATGATTATATTATATGTCTTAGATGTACACGAGGAATCACCATAAATAGGACAATTCAAGTTGGGAGATCAGTTTTAGGAAGATTTCAGTCAGGTGGAGTATCCCCATGGACAACTCAGTTAGGAGGAGTAGCCCCAGATGGAAAGATACCTTTGCCATTGATGACAAAGGGGGAGAGATTGATCATATGTAGGATAGAAATTGTTGGAGAGAGAGCACATAGGCATGTGGAGAGGGGGAACATCCCAAGGAGAGTTCAGTCAGGGGGAGCAACTCCAAAGGGAGATACCATTTTCCATTGATGTTAAAGGGGGAGAGATAGAAACACTGATGAAGAGTATATGCATGAATGTTATCATGACTGAGTGTTTCCATCAATATTGGTGTTTCCATCAATGCCAAAGGGGGAGATTGTCAAACAATTGCCTTAGGTTGATGGACAATTGGTATGGATTGTTGGTTGTCATTGATGTTAACCATTGGAGAGTGATATTGTAGATTGATGTCAACCCTTAGTGATTGATGTCAACCCTTGGAGAAAGTCCGGTAGCACAAAGGTTTGGGTTATGGACCCAAGTTTGTTTGATGTATACTGGTATGAGTTTTGATATATTTGTAGGTAAGACTATTCTAGATGGATATTACATTTCATGCCATTTCCAGTGGTATGTGGAACGTCACATAACTCCTCACGGTTTGAGAGTTATGACCTTACGAAGTTGAAGGACCCTCATATGATTGGCTTGAAACCCCAAAAGGTCAAAGAAGCCAAAGTGCTTGCAAAGAAGAAATTATTTAAATAATAAAGTTAAGTGACAAAGTCAAAGAGGATTATTTAAATAATAAAGTGAAGTGACAAAGTCAAAGGGGATTATTTAAATAATAAAGTGAAGTGAAAAAGTCAAAGAGGATTATTTAAATAATAAAGTGAAGTGACAAAATCAAAGAGGATTATTTAAACAATAAAGTGAAGTGACAAAGTCAAAGAGGATTATTTAAATAATAAAGTAAATGGAGAACTTTCTAATTATGGAAAGTGGTTATAAGAAGGTTAAACCTAAAATGAGGAAAATGGGTTAAATGGTCAATTGGCTATTAGATACATGGACAAGTGGAAAATTGGGAAAAGTTGGACATAGGTGACTATGTGGACAAAGTGGCCTAGAAGATGCTTCTAAGGAAGCTACTTGGAGAGTATAAATAAGAGGCAAGGTTCTCTTAGTTTAATCACACTTGAGCATATTGAATATTTATAGGTGATTGAGGTAACCAAAGGATATATAAGCTGAATTTCAAAGGGAAGGTGAAGTAAAGAAGGCCAAAATTCAAGGGAGGATAAATTCTTTTGATGATGCTTTCTAAGGTATGTTATTTACAGGTCATCTCACCATTTTTCGCAATAATATTTTTTATAGAATGATTCAAACTGAGAAATTGGGAGGCCATTGCGGAAACATATCCAAGTAGCCATGGTACTAATTTCAAATTGTGGTTCGTTGTATTTTTGGAGTTACACTCCGTGGAAAATAGGGTTTTTGGCTAGTCCTGAAACTAGTCTAAAACAAGTGTTTCGGGTAAAAACTTCATAACTTAATCATAAAATATCCAAATTCAGTAAGACCAAATGTGTTGGTTAGAGTACAGTCTATAGTATTATGTGTACAATTTTTAGATACATACAACAAATATTCCGTGTGGGGCATGCTCTACAAGTTTACTCTCTAGAATAAGCCAGAATTCAACACGGTATGCCATTTTTGCTATAAATCCTTTCTGAGAGGTTCCAAGTAGTGACACCTGGAGGAATTGCATAAAAACACTAAAGAACATTGTGTACTATTTTTAGATCTTTATTCATTACAGGTACATAGTTATGATTATTTCAAGTTAGGGTTGTTGACTAACCCAAAAATAGTCATGTGAGATTAAAGTAAAGTTTGATGAAAATGATAGTCTCTTGTTGTTAAAGTTAAAGAAGGTTTGCAGGTATGTGATCATATACACCAGGTCTATTACATAGTTAGAAATCAGATTTGGATGATGAAATTGATGAGGGCTTTTGGTTGAGGTACATGTTGGGTACATGGTTGAGACAAGTAGTTGANAGTTGGCACATACATGAGGTGTATAGTTGATGATGTTGGTACATCTTGATGAGTAGTTGATACATGATTGGCACATACTTGGTACATGGTTGGAGGCACTTGTTAGTAGTATTGTTGACACATGGTTTATGGATAATGTAGCATACTTGTATTGGTATATTATTAGAAGCACATATTGATCTTGGTGATGAATATGATTTTTTGTGTTATGCTTGGTTGATGCACATCTTTGAGAGTTGTCTTGGTGAGTAGATATAATTTGGTTGATAAGATTGATGAGATAGGTTGTTAGGAAAGGTTGTTGTGACATGTTATTTGTACAGGATTGGTGCATGGTTGATGCACTTGTTCATGGTACAGGTTGAGGTACAGGTTGGTGAATGGTTGATGCACTTGTTTATGGTACATGTTGATTACAAGTTGGTTGGTACAAGTTGATGCATGGTTGATTCACTTGTTTATGGTACATGTTGATGCATGGTTCAAGTTATTGGTACATGTTGTTTGGTGCAGGTTGATTGGTACATGTTTACAAAAGTATATGTCACAATGATAGTGTGACAGTGGTTCCATCATTCTACTTATACGTCAGGGCGGTTGGAGGAGCAAGGACAGGTTGTTGTAGCCACTTTTCGGTTGTAGTCGAAGAACATAGGGTCTTGTAGCCTCCTTCTGGTTGTAGCCAAAGAATTGGGGAGTTGGAGATTACCTTAGGTTGTAGCCTGAGAAACTAGGGGGTTGGAGCCTCCTTCCAATTGCAGCTGGAAAACAAAGGAATTTGGTGCTTCCAATGAATGTAATTCTTCAAGACATATAAGAAAAATCATTCCCTAGTTTTCTCCCGCTTCGGTTTTCGACGTAAAAACACTGGTGTACTGTGTATGTGTATGATTTATCATTTGTTCATTGTTTATTTACTTTGCATTTATTGGATGATAATGGTACACTGATATAACACTTGCATTATATGGTTAAAAAGGATTAAATTGATCTATTACTGATTCACCCCCCCTCTTAGTAATCCAATAGTTATCTCACTATCCCCAAGTTGCACAAGTAATTACCATTGTTATTTTATTTAAAAATCCATTTTTCGACACATTCACCAATGTGTTCCTATTTTTTCTCTTAGTTGTCCCTTTTTTCCCGAAATTCTCATTTAATGAGTGTCCCCTATCTTGATATTAGTCAGATTTGGATTAGGAGTCTTCTTTTTGTTAGGATTTGTGGGAGATTAACTCAAGATACTACTCTATGTGTACATCTATTCTCTCATGTTTTAATTTCTTTCCATTTTAAAAATCCCTAAATTATTTTCATGCACACATGTGCATTTTACCCAACCTCTATTTTTTTTTATTAATATTTCTCCTAGAGTTTGATTTTATCTCAATTCTTTTAATTTGTTTAATATTTTTATTTAGTCTCTCATTTAAACTTAGACTTAGATTTAGTCTTAAACTTAGTCTTAGACTCTTTTTAGGCTTCTAGTTTATAATTTACTGATTAATTATTACTATGTTCTAAATAGGTCTAATATTTCATTAGGTTCTCTAGGCCATCTAGATTTATTGACTCACGTTTTAATTACATGACATGCCATTCAAGATGCACCTATGTGATCCAAGGGTGCCACTCTCCTTTGACTTGTTTTTGAAGTTTATCTGACCCTTGGAGTCAACACTCCACTCGGTTGACCTTTTGAGAGACTAAAGGCTTCTAAGGAATAAGGATTCCACCTTATTGTGTGCCCCTTATATTTCCTTGTGAGTGAATGTCCCAGTTTTCCCTCACACCATCTTGTATCTCTCAAACTAGGTAATCGTTAACCTACAATTCATGTAACATCGATAGTGCTATTAGGCTGTGACAAGGACGTTTCCAACCTCTCCCTCAAATGTATGGTTTATGTGCATGACCCCTTTACTCCTTATGTGAGTCGGATTAACAAGCATCATCAAGACTATCCACTGAAAAAAAACACTATCAATAATCCATATACATAAATCATATTGTAATCAATCATATATCACATGTGCATAAATGAAATACTCAATCAGAATAGAATCCACTCCTTGACTCAATCCGGATTCCAAGGAAGTCCATTGATGCCATCAACATCCATAACCTATCATGTGTCTTACACACTCAGGAGAAATTGTCAATAATATATGTCAATACATATACATCTGAAAGTAAAAATGAATGACAATATATCATCAACATCGCATATAACTCATAATCGAAACGAAATAATAATGTACTATAGACGGATCACATGCAAGTGTCCTCAAATAATAAGTCAATATAAGTATTATCAATAGTACGGGATGTTACATGTTCCAGATTTGAAACTAGAGAGGACTGCATGACAACTTTTGAAGCTAATAATAATAAGTTTTCATTTCATTACACTGTTGTATTTGATTTACAGACTTATTTCTTTGATGATTGTTTTTCATTTTGGTTTGAATTATGTTTCATTGGTGTATTGACAACTGATATAAGCACGATTGTTGATATCATTTGTTTTATGTTGGTGAATGCTTTGTTTAAAGCTATATTTGCAGTGTTGCACATGGTTTGAACCAAGATTGATTATGATTTCATGGAGATTAGTTTGTAGTGATTAATAACTATTTATTAATCATTTTAAAACTTGTCTTGATTTCCCTTTATATTGGATTAAAATGAATTATTTCATTAGTTCAATATAAATCTCACAATGAGTTCATTTTACATGATTGTATTTGGGTATATTCATGAGTTTTTTGATAATTATTTATCATAAATATTTCATTGTGTATTTTCTTGAACAACCTATAAATCCTTGAACTATTTTAATGATTTGTAGGTCCATATTAACCCCAATTACAAATACAGCCCTTCCCTCTTCTTATTAGATACTCTTGCTCTTGATTATGAGTAAGGTTGTCCTTCTCCTGATTAAGATAGGTTTCCTTTTTGTTAACTTGCATCATAGATTAAATTTGCATTTGCATTTAAGTCCATAAAGTCTCCTTTTTCAGGAGAAAAATACATAGTGGTGTAGTTGAGCCCTTGTGTCAGCCTTAGGGTTTTTTCTTGCAAGCATGTTGTAAGAGAGTAATCCCTTTCCTTCTATCTACTGATAAAAATAGGTAAC
>JASDQU010372793.1:36311-60507 GCA_032191745.1 Picea mariana
AAAAATATATACTCTGGTGCACTAGATAAATATGGATGCACCAATGCGTCTAACAATCGAGCACACCATAACAGGGTTAAATTAAAAAAAAAAATGTTGGTGGTAACAATTCATATTTACCATTTCCAGTGTTGTAGAGTTCTCAAAAACCAGTGCAAATTTTGCCTCTCTGAAACATCTTGTCATTGGTGCTTCCTTAATTTCCTTCCTTTTGTCTATTGCT
Organism: Picea mariana; assembly: GCA_032191745.1. Classification (NCBI taxonomy): domain Eukaryota; kingdom Viridiplantae; phylum Streptophyta; class Pinopsida; order Pinales; family Pinaceae; genus Picea; species Picea mariana. The sequence goes on from JASDQU010372793.1 coordinate 36,535, forward strand.
CAGTGTGTAGCTTTCAAATGTTTCCAAATAGTGGACAAATTTGGTTTTTGGACTACGTGGCAACCATGCCTCCTTGACAAGAAAATATCTAGGTAATGTATTTGTTTCTTTATAACTTAAACTTTTAGCGGATTAAAATTCAAAATTTAGTTAAATTTCCATTGTTTATTTTTTATTTTTATTTTATTTTATTTGCACAATGCATTCAATTTGTTCAGCTAGCACCACATACGATGCACCCTAAAAATTTACCGGGTGCACCAAAAAATAATGCCAATTTTGTTTTATGGTGGTGCATTTGTAAACATTAACACACCAAGGCGTAAGTTTACCAACACACCACATAAAATAATATAGCTAATTTTTGGCGGTGTGTCTAATTAAAGTTAACACACCATGGCGTTATGTTAGAAGATGCACTGCATAAATCAGATATATTATTTTATGCAGTGCGTTGGTAAACATATTCATCAGTGCATTAATGTTTACACAACGCACCATTGTAAAAAAATTAGAGCATAAATGCCTAAGTACCGTAATTATCAACTTAAAAAAAATAGTGGTGCGGTGTGTCACCTTTCCTAAAAAGCATAGGTGCATGTGGGGAAAAGGATACGCATCACAAAAACAATTTTTTTTAAATTTTTTTTACAGTACTTGAATATTTTAAGTTTTTTTTATTTTAGGTGGTGCGTCGGATAACCTCCACGCACCGGTGTGGTAAGGTTATACAATGAGCCACATACAATAATATAACAAATTTCATATGGTGTGTTATGTTACAAGGAAGCATTGTCGACGATGCTTACAAGTAATACACTCATTGTGGGCGGTGCTTGGCTGTTTTTTGGGTGCACCGATGATGAAGTTTACTTATTTTTTGAAGGAAGTTATTTTTCCATATTTATAAATAAATTTCTCATTTACTAGATTTTTTGTATGTTTAATGTATGAGGTTGATGTATTTCATATGTTAATTGCACAGAGACATCAATGGAGAGAAAAACATGAGAAGAGTGTTGACCTGTACAATGTTGTATGGGATTGGGAGGCAAGAGAGAGGGAGAGGGATTTGTACCTTCACCCTATTACTATAGTGACCCATGTCCTCTTGAGGAATGTAGGCCTCCTTAAGTACTAAGAGGAGGCTACATCCCTTAAGGTGCACTCCGGGTTGTTGGTGCAGCTGATCCGTCGATGGGATGTCCATCGATAGGCATTCCATGTCGGTCTTGATTAGTGGTACCATCCCACTAAGGAGGATATGAATTTTATCACTAGGCTATCTAGGAGAGGGGATGATTTTCCCCAGTTCCCTGATGTCCCAGTAGGTGTTGCAATAGAGAGAGTCAACTCATGTACTCTCAAAGATATATTGGGGTTGATGTACTTTCCCCAATTGATTTTCAGGTGTCTAGTGGACAACTACAAATCGCTTCTTTCGATGTAGAGGAGGTTAGGTGCCTCTCATTGTTAGTGATGACCATTTAACACTTTACAAGTGATGGGAAGCACATTAGTTTCCCTCTTTTGTATTATGTTAATTATTTGGTACAGAGGTCATGATGTATTAGATGATTTTCCATTTTTTTGCGGCAGTTTTGTATATCTCTAGATGGATGTCGTGCTATGATACATGGGATGGAAAACCTCCCTTTTACTTTAGAGTTGTTTTATTTTTTTTTGAGAGATTTCTAGAGATGAGTCCTAATTTTTTTCGTCATCCTTTTAGGATGATGAATCAGGTGCGTATGCACATGTGGGGAGAGATGATTCCCAAAAGGGGCCAACCAGAGTTTCTGGCTAGGATTTCCACTGACGCACTAGGGTTACTAGCTAGTGAGGTCGATAACATGTTCATGATGGTGTCGTGTACTTACATGGGATTGGATTGGCGAGGATGTTCAAACATCCTGTTCACACTAGATGAGCCACCAGATTCTAGACATAATATTAATGTTTTGTTTAAATTAATCTAGTTTCATTTTATTGTCTTACTTAATTAGAGTAAAATTAATTCTAACATGTTCTTTAACTTGTTTTATTTTTATTTTTAATGAAATTATGTAATTATTGTTGTGTACTATATTTTTTGAATATATTGGCACATTCATTGGGGATGTGCCTCCTACCCCACTAGATGATGATGAGGAGATGATGCCTAGGGCCACAATAGGTAAGGGTCCTCAGGTGCAGATATCTAGTGGCATGCATTGTAGGCCAAATACTAGATTCAGGTTGGAGTTGGGCGACCGACTATATGCAATTTTGGTTGAGGTGGGAGCCTGCCCTGTGCTGATGCGAGACATGAGGGAATATCCTATGATCTTGGAGCTTTGGAGGGAGATGCCATGTGATATGATGCCTCTTATGCATCATATTATCAAAGCTACCATGCTACTAGCAACAAGGAGGGATCCTGATGATACACACTCTTCTTCCAATACTCGTTCATCCAGTGCCCCATTGATTGATGAGGGTGGTCATGGTCCTTCTCCACATCCTCCTCCTCCTCTTTCACCTCACCCAAATCATGAGTAGGAAGCACCTATTCCTCCTCCTCCTCCTTCACCTCACCCAAATGAACATGAAACACCTATTCCTCCACCATCTATTTTTCATTAGAGAGTTGACCAACCACTTCCTCCTAACCATCCATCATATTCTACTACAGACCAGGCCTCCACTACTATTGTAGATATGATTTTCTCATTGAATGGACCAAATATATTATAGTAGTTATTTGACTTGATATATATATATGGTGCATTTTTTCTGTTAATGTTGATGTACTTAATTTATATGTTGATGTTGATGTGTATATTGTTAGGTCATGTTAGATATGTTTGTTAAATGTGCTTGATATATGTGTATGCTATAACAATGTTCATTAGATGTGCATTTTCCCTATTGATCATGATGATGTACTTAAATAATTTATATGTTGATGTTGATGTGTACATTGTTAGGTCATGTTATATATGTTTGTTAAATGTGCTTGATAGATGTGTATGTTAAATTATTCTTGTTAGATGTGCGTGATGATGATTGTTAGACAATGCTTGTGTTTTTTCAGATGTGATCACAATGATGATGCCCTGTTATATTATTAGATTTGTGTGCTAGCTACCTAATGATGTTTATATGTGGTAGATGTATATATAATTAGATGATGTTAGTGATTTTAAATGTGTATTTTAGATGATGTTAGTGAATTTAAATGTGTATTTTAGATGATGTTTATGTTTGTTAGATGGTTATCATCACGATGTTTTTTTCTTATTAAATTACCTTTATTATAGATTATGTATTGGTTAAATTATTTCAAAATTTTATATATGAAACATAAAGACTTAATTTAAATAAAAATTGCAAAGATATTTTTAAAAATTACAAAGTTCATTATGGTTGAAACTGTAATTGTAAAATTTCCATAAACATTTTTCTATTGCATATATAGTGCATACATATTCATTCTAACTATTTTTTTTTTTCAAAAAAAGAAATTACATATGAATAAATGTTATTTTCCATTGTACTATTTACTCTTTTTTAATAGATTATTCTACACTAAAAATTGTTATTATAAAAATTTATGATCTACAATGATAAGCATTCTATTGGCCCTAAAATTTTATGGATGCAAATCTTCTTATTGTTATTTTTGTCATTATAAAACTTTATATGGAGAAAATATAATTTCATATCCCATTAAAAATTCCACTGGTTTGACATTTTTCAAGATTTCAAAATTTGAAATACTCAGTTTTAAGTGTAAAAACCTTTTTGAATCTTACCAATTATATTAGATGCCAACCATAAATTGTTTGGAATTTTTTTTCTAAAAACATGTTGTTATCACTTTATCATGAAAATAATTCTTAAAATTTTATAGTAAATATGCAACGACATATTGATATTTTAAATAACAATATAAAATTTTATTTCAATCAATTGTTCCATGAAATCACAAATAATTTCAAAGACAAACACATTATGCATCAAATTGAATATTAACCAACTAAAATTGTTCAAATATTTGTTATAATTAACTTTCCATTTCCTCCGTCACAAGATGAATAAAAAACAATAGAATTAGCAAAATAAAGATATCAAAAAAATACAACAACAATATAAATGATGAAATAAAACATGTACGATTCACTCTCCATTGTAATCACCCTAATTATCTTCCTTGCTTGGTATGATAACACTATTGTTCTCAAAAATATGTTTTGATCTAGGGTTGTGTATTAATACAAACCACCAATCCCTATCCAAAACATCTTTGTTAAAAAACACTTGGTTGCAGTGTTTTGGGAAAACATAAGACCCCTTAGTTTCATCCCACATCTTTCTAGAGTTGATACATATCATCCCACTATCACGATCTTCCTTTACATTATTCTGATCAAAGGTGTCCCACCACTTTCACCTAAAAATAACACATTGGAAAGAAGAGAAGTCCACTCGAATGATCTCTTGTATCTTTCCAATGTAACCTAACTTACCTCGTATTAGGTTTTGATTGCGGTGGTTAGCACGACTAGATTGGTTGAACTCAACTTCCACTCCATATTCTTGTGTCATGTGTCCATCATCGACATCCTTTGTGCGAAAATGATGTCCATATTCCCACATAGATGGGAACAAATGCACCTATAAAAAAGTGAAAAAATCACAGTGTCACATGTCTAATAACCCGACCAATAAAATATAAAATATAGATGTTACAATTTAAAGGTGCATTATGAAGTTAAAAATGTACACAAAGAGATTATTACCGACTTGCGACACCCAATCCCTATGTTTAGTGCATCCTCTTCAGCACACAGGTAACAACCAGATACACCGTATTTATCTCTAACTTGCTGAGCAACCCAACTATTAAGGAATATCATTGACATATTTTCTTTTAAATGATTAGGATAAGGCATGATTCTACCATTCAACCGTCTAAATTCTTTCTTTTCACTATCCCATTTCCTCATCGTCTATTCGTACAATACGACCCACGATTGTGTTGCCTCTAAATTGTAAAGAATGAATTTATTGATGACATCAATTTCTAAATTCGCTAATGTATATATTCATGAAATCAAACTGACATATAGTATGCATGATATCAAATTATAGATTTTTAAGTTTAGTGTGAATAGTTACTTTGTAGAAATTTGACAAACGATAAGTCACTTACTCTTCATCAAGCATCTTTTTTCCATTCATTTGGAGAATCTCCCCTTCTCTTTTGTCTTCATCCCTTTCATCGTCGCAAATCACCACACCTGGTGTGTTTTTGATATGCTTGATGTACTCATTGACATAATAAAAAGGCTCATATGATATGTACCCCTCTTCCATAGAATCCTCCGATTTTTCCCTTTCTCGAACAAATTCTTTCAATTTATTCATGTACCTCTCTAAGAAGAACATCCAATGACAGGAGACCACTCTGACTAATTCAACCTCACCTACTAGGTGAATTAGAAGATGAACCTGTAAGTCCATGAAACTCGTCGACAGTTCCTTCTCAAACATACAAACAATCTCAGCTATCTCTTGATGCCACCGTGGAATGTTAGCCATATGAATCTCCTTTGATGTGATCCAACTCGCACGTCGTAGGTCCTGGGGGAAGTCATGGTTCACAAAACCACACACGAGCAGAGGATAATGGCACTACAAATTAAACACACACAAACTTAATTATGATTTATCCCATGGCATACAAATTAAAACAAATAATAAAATCATGTTTTTGACATAGGTACTCTTAGAAGGTTCAAATGGTCATGTGATTTCAACCCCGACAAATGGTATTGCATAGTGAAGTTGCATCGTAGTGAAGACTCATATAAACAAGGAATCTTCACACCCAATATAACTTCCTTTTCCAAAGAAATATCATCTTTCTTCAAAATCCATGGGACATCACCTTATTTGAAAGACCAAGAGGGACCAACCTCTCCTCTACTTTCTTGTCTTGGCCAATGTTTCTTTTTAGCTTTTGAAGAAATAAGATCTCTCCTAATAGCCAATGTGTCAATTTATTTTGATGATGTGTTCCTCCATTATGAACATGAAACATATTTAAATATATGCATGGGATTTAGTAAGTGGACAATCTTACGATGCTCCCAATATGGGAGCTCATAAAATACATATTTCTTTTTCATCCCAATGGGAAATTTCTCAACATAAGTGTCGAAGAATTTTGTATCATCGAACATAGGCTCCCCATTTGAATCAAACATTTATGAAAACTCCTTATCCTTCTCTCTATCATATGATCTAAGCTATTCTACTGGTGTCATTATTGCAGGCCTTTGGGTTCTCTCTGGTTTAGCATTGAAATCAGATGTTGCTCTTCTGTAAGGGTGTTGTTCTGGGATAAATACCCATGATTAGTTATACACTAGATTTCATAGGTGGTTGGACCACCTAGCCTTTAGAGAAGGTCCATAACATTTACATCCTATTAGCACTAGAAGTTTCCTTCGGATTGCATGGAAGGAAAGCCTAGTACCCATCAGTTTATGTGTCACGGGTTGGTTTTAAAGAGGTCAAATGGGTGCAGACTCAAGAAAATATCATTTTAACTTAGAAAACTAGGCCGACATGCACACACAGGTGAGGTATTGATTCAACTTCAGTCAATAAGTTGAGCTTAAGTGTGAGAAGAGGGAAGACTTGGTGAGAAAGATGAACAAGACTGCTATGGGCATCAGGCCTTCTAGCAACTCAGAGAGGAAAAACTTGAACTCAAGAGCGATCTTGAGCTTGAGCTTTAGACATTGAAGTATGGTGCAAGAAACATAGTTATAGTAGCAAAATAATCAAACCTCCATTATCCTGCAACTGCAACAACTCGACTGGATCATCCATGCTCGAGCCATTCAGTGTGAGAAGGGAAAACATGACATAGGAAACTAATTAAAAATGGTCAATATACTATTGTCATCAAACCTACATCACAACAACATAAATACCCTCGACTATATCATCCATGCCTAAGTGTTCTAACACAATTGTTGGAGAGAAATGAAAAGGAAACTGACTTTCATTAAACAAGAAGTCTTAAATATAGATACATAACTAGAAGAACCAGAGCTTCATCAAAACTTTACAATACGGGGGCCTAGCTCAACCATTGATGATAACGAAATATCAAAATGACTCCTATATACTCAGAACAATTTGCCACTACTAGTAGAGGCGTCCCTAAGTCTTTGCATTCAAGGCTTTATGTCTACATGTTCTCTAGTAGACTGCACATGCAATATTCTATCAGATGTGAGCTTCTGTCAAACGCAATCGTGTTTTAGTAAGAACCTGCAGAAGACCCAACTTGTTGACAGTCCGTTCTAGATTTCCATTTATGTGGTGAGACGAGGTTTCAACCACCTCTCCCACTTTCATTAACTACCTGCGTCAGGATTGAAAGGTGGCTTAATGCCCAGGGGGCTGCCACACACTGCTCTCGAATAGGACACTATATAGACATGTGATTACGGGGTCGCTCAAAGGTGGTTTGGGTTCACACTGCTTTTGAACCCACAATCCTCCACCTTTTTCCACGTAGTCCCTTTGCTAAACCATGATTTCAATTGCGGGACTGCTCAAGAAAATTATCGCTCGAGCATGTTGCATCCCCACAATAGGCTATGGTTGTCTCTCTTGTGATATTGGGTGAGGATTTATGATCAGCGGCTCAAATCTTCCCTCTTCAGATCAATGGATCAGATCTTCCCTTTTCAAATCGACGACCAATATCTTCTTCGCGATTCGAGCTTTGGACTTTTAAAACTTCAAACTTTATTTTCCCCAAGAAAATCCTCTGGAGCTAGGGATTTGATGGCGCGTGGCTCTTGGATTTGGACGATCGAGATCCACTTCAGGTCTTCAGGACTTCGATCACTTTGGTGCTTTGGGAATTCAGGCACTTCGGGCACCTTGACACTTCATACCTTTTTCTCTAGCACTATACTTCACGCAATTTTGGACTCCCGAAAGCTCGTGAGCTACTAATCCAATCTTTACAGGGGATCTTCATTGTTGAAAACTGAGCCCACCTGCTTGAAAGATTAAAACTGCCTGCTTCTTGCGCCTCAATCTTGAAATGGACTTGTATGAAAGAAGCACTTTGACGCTTCCTGTGCAGACCATGAACTCAGATGACCTTCTTCCTCTTGACAACTATATGTGATAACATTTGGATCCATAGGGGATGGCATGCTCCCTGCGAGCTTCCAAGAATGCGCAGTTCCAGTTCCTTAGTTGTTGGGCTATGGAGTCATGCTAAAAAAACATCCTACCGAGAAATAAAATCCGACAAGCACATTATCCTAAAAATGAAAACAAAACACATGGGCTCTAAGAGGAGGCTATTGATGTACATTCCTAGACTAACTGATTTTTACAAAGTGTTAGGTGAAAGAAAATTTCCACCATATCCATTCAAGTGGCTTCCTAACTGGAAACTCACTTACTCTATCAGTGATTGATAATAGATAATGTAATGTTGACAGCAGAACGATTGCATGTTTTAGCCTCCCTCCTAGTGCTAAAATCAGGATAAAGCTGGGTGGCTCCAAAATATGAAGGAAATGTGTTGGCTCTTGACTAAGTTTTGAGGATCCTTGATCATGTTTGACCTATTTTTGGGACTTCGACAGGCTGTCGAAGACGTAGCGCAAGTTGAAGTAGAGATCATGGGATCTCGGCCCCTTTTTAGGGATTTTTGGGTTTTTGAGCTTATGTAACAAGAATGGGGATGTCGGCCCACGGGTTTACCCATGTTTAGGCCCATTTTGTAATGTATAAATAGATATCTAGGTGATGTAAGAAAAGGCTAGAGTATGCTAAGTGCTAAGTTTTAATGGCTAATTGTGAGTAGTAATTGTAATTGCTTTGTGCATACTGTGTGAGACTTGCAAAGCTAAGTGCAAGTGATTATAAGAGACAATAGAAGGTTTTGTGTTGTACTTCAGGGAAGAAGGATGTAGCGAGGTGCACAGATCTCCTGTCCTCTCCGGAGTAAGATATCATGGCTCTGTGCATGTAGAATATTGATAGAATAAATAAAGAAGAAGAGTTGGTGGACATAGCCCTAGGGTGGGGAAGAACCACGTATATCCTGTGTTGTGGTTGCTATGTGCTTTATGGTTGTTCTCTTGTTTATGTGGTTAAATGCTTAGTGTGATGATGTATGTTAGATGTATCTGATATGATAGCTTAGTGCTGAATAATGTGAATGAATGTTAAGATCTGACCTATGTTGTTGCGCTTAGTGCTTGATTATATTGGATCTATGTAAATACTGTGTTGATCTATGTTAGGGTTTAGTTGTGCTATAAACTAAAGTTGAATATTAACAAACTTTAACTGCTAAGTGCTTTGTTAGCCTTTTGTAATCACAGATCTATTTCCCATCTAAGGTTGCAGACACTGGAGTCTTGCAACCACCCCTGCCTCTACCTCGGGGGAGACTTCATATGCTTCGCAGGTGTTGTCAAAAGGGTCGGTAGTTAGGGTTTTGTTGGTGTGTTGTTGGTGTGTTGAACCCTGGGTCTACCCCTATGCCAACAAATGGTTCCATTGGAGATGAGCACAAAGAAGAGCTTCAATCATACTACAAGTTCACAGAGGAGGAACTTGAAGAGATCACCAAGGACTGGTGAGCATAGCTCTTCATCACTGCAGACCTTGCAGAAATGTCAAACCCTGAACTAATCGGCAACCCTGAGACCACTCATGAAGCAAAGGATCGTCCTGAACCCAACAGAAGGAAGTAGACTGAAGAATCCCAAAACTTGAGCAGCGCATCCGAAGTAATTGCTTCGATATCACCTGGACGAGGGGGTGATGAAGAAGTAGAAGAGACAGATGGAAAAGAGGACTAGCAGAAGCAAGGCAAGATAACACCGCCTAGGGACCCTGCTGATGAGGCTGATCCCTTGAAGAAAAGGAAGGTTTCTCCCATGAAACCCACTTCCTGAAAGAAATCTAGAGCCACCTTGACTAAGATGCAGACAGTGCTCACTGTGGATGACTTCAACTTTATCATCGCAGTTGTAGCAGATGCCTCGTAGAACATCTTGCAAAAACATAAATCCAACCAGGAGGAGATGTATGATAGAATCGAGGTTGAACTCAGAAGGGTACAATAGGCCCTTCAATTCAGTTGCACAGTATCCACTGCGCCCCCACCATCAGAAGCACCTGAGTTGGAGATGAGCCTGCCCAACTCCGTAGACTAGCTGATGCAACCGAAGCTTTCCTTCATCATGCACAGGAAGGAATCAAACAGGACACAGAGGCCCTAAAGCAAGTAAAAAAGGTAGTTATAGAGCAATGTCGAGTTTCCCAACAAGAGAAGGTTTCCCTCCAAGATAAGTTTGAAGAAGAGAAAACACAAATCCAACAAGAGAAAGAGAATTTTCTCGCAGAGCAGGTGGGAGTAAAATAAGCAGTCAACAAAGCACTTTGCTCTGTGACAGACTTAGAGAGTAAGGAGGAAGACCCAGTGGAACATCAAGTAGAGCAGCTTGTGGAAGCTATCCAATAGCTTCAACAGAGAATCACAGACCTCGAGCTACGAACAATGACAAGTACCCCACAGGACATGCAAGATCAAAGAGAAGCCATTGTTGGTAGCACAGTTGAGAGGATCAGAGCATTCGCTCTAGAATGCAAACAACTAAGTGATCGCAGCGCACATAATTATGAGAGAATCACTGAAGATATTGAGTTGAAGGCACTGGAGTCATAACTCCAGGAAGAAAAGAAGCAAGCAACAACCATACAGGTGCAATTGAAGCTCATGTCAGCAGTTTAAAGTATGAAGTGATCCCAAGAATAGTGCACTACTCAACAACAAGTCCACACCATTTAGAGAAAAGTCATGGAAGTGACTCAAAGGCTTCAACCAGTCCAGGACGAAGCTTGCCAACTTTTTTAGGAGATTGAAGGCCGAGGTGTAGAGTTGGAACAAGTAGTCATTGTAGTCGAACAACATTTAGAGGGACCTGTCAATGAAGTATTCATCCAATAATTTGCCGAGTAGGAGGCTCTGGCGCAGCAGTAGGTCGAAGAAACTCGAGGCTTTTGAAGCACAACTACCTAGACCAGAGTGACTAGGGACGAGTCACAACTGAGTGTTGGGGGCTTGTTGGCCCTTGACCAAGTTTTGAGGACCCTTGGTCATGTTTGACCTAATTTTTGGACTTTGACAGACTGTTGAAGATGGAGCACAAGTCGAAGCAGAGATCACAGGATCTCGGCCCCTTTTTAGGGAATTTTGGGTTTTGAGCTTATGTAATGGGAATGGGGATGATGGCCCATGGGTTTACCCATGCTTAGGCCCACATTGTAATGTATAAATAGATAGCTAGGTGATGTAAGAAGAGGCCAGAGTATGCTAAGTGATAAGTGTTAATGGCTAAGTGTGAGTGGTAATTGTAATTGCTTTGTGCATACTGTGTGAGACTTGTAGAGCTAAGTGCAAGTGATTGTAAGAGACGGTGGAAGGCTTTGTGTTGTACTTCAGGGAAGGAGGATATAGTGAGGTGCGCATATCTCTTGTCCTTTGCGGAGTAAGATATCATGGATATGTTCATGTAGAATATTGACAGAAGAAATAAAGAAGAAGATTTGGTGGACGTAGCCCTAGGGTGGGGGTGAACCACGTATATCCTATGTTGTGGTTGCTATGTTCTTTATGGTTGTTCTCTTGTTTATGTGGTTAAATGCTTAGTGCATTGATGTATTTTAGATGTATCCGATGTGATAGTTAGTGTTGAATAATGTGAATGATTGTAAAGATCTGACCTATGTTGATGTGCTTGGTGCTTGGTTATATTGGATCCGTGTGAATACTGCATTGATCTGTGTTAGGGTTTAGCTGCACTGTAAAATAAGGCTGAATATTAATGAACTGTAACTTCTAAGTTCTTTGTTAACGTGTTGTAATCACATATCTGTGTCCTAGCTAAGGTTGCAGACACTGGAGTCCTACAACGACCCCTGCCTCTACCTCGGGTGAGACTTCATATTCTTCACAGGTGTTTCCAAAAGGGTCGGTAGTTAGGGTTTTGTTGGTGTGTTGTTGTAGCGTTGAACTCTAGGTATACCCCTATGCCAACAAAATGAAACTCCATGTACTCTCTTACAGAATCATAGAATGAGTGACAAAATCCATGAATTTGACAATAGAAGGCCTACTCTGCTTTACAGTTACTCACTCCTAGCTAGATGTCTCTTGTAAGCACAGGTGAGTGAAAGGCTTATGCAGGCCGATGGATCCCAGGTGATGGATGATCACTTATAGGCCATGTTAGGATATAAATGACTCCTTTGGCTCTTCCTCTCCTTCTTCATGGCTCTCCCAAGGATCATATTCATAATTATCATAAACATGACCCATGGGAAAGCTCTTATCTTGGTCTTCTGTAGGCCCAAGATGGATGATTTCCATACAATTCTTTTCCTCAATGTATAAAGGAAACAGATTTGTTGCATGATTTTGGAAATCCTTCATATCCAGCTCATAATTTGATTCATAGCTGTCATACATAGGCTAGCTTCTCCCCAAGTCATAGAACATTGATGTAGGGATATGTTGCTTTTCATTTGAATATACAACTATTTCTTCATTTAAATCCGAGACAATGGGTGCATCAGGGGAAACATATGCTACCTCTATGGCTATTTGATCATCAACCTCACCATCATGAGCAGGGCGACCAAGAACATTTTCTCCTAGGACTAGAAACCTCTCTGCATCCCTTTCAAACGAGCAACAAGGACGTTTTGCCTTTATTTTTTCTAATTCTACAGAAAGTGCTTTTACCTGCTCCACCAACTCACCCAAAGAATCTAATTCATGTTCACAGTCTTCATCCTCACATCTTCCATCAGACACAGCCATATCTTGAATACAGTCTTTATATTCTTCACAACAATTATGACAATTTAACTTAGAAGAATAAAACTTTTGACAGTGCCTATTGAAAACTGCATGAAATTCTCCTACGGAAGAGATGCTAGCAGGGGGTAAGGAGTGATACCATTGATGACTATCTCCTGCTAATGAGAACATGAACATTTTTAATAATACATCCTCATTATGTATCTCCCACTAGTGCATGAGTTCATGAAACTCACAGATATGTTGGGCATGGTTATCATCTTTATGTTCTTTAAATATGGGAAAAAGATCAACCCACTCATTGACAGTAGGAACAATGTTGGGAAAACCATGAACAACAGAGAAGTTAAAAGGAGCAAACCTTCGAGCCACAATTTTGTACATTTTGGACCAGTGCAGTTGCCAATTGATCCTTTCACCATGGAGTCGCTAGGTTAATGATATGCAGTCTGAGTGTGTCTGGTCTTTATTCACCATCAAAGACTAGATCTGATCATTATGTTCTCTGAGGGGGCTTCACGTGTAGCCATATGTTAGCCACACTCAAATAGTGGAGTTGACACAGTGGATTTGCTAGGTGCAAGCGCAATCTTCAATGTTTCTGATATTTGATGCACCTTCAAAATCAGAAGATCTTTGTTGTTCTATCTCAGGGAAATGTCTTCAATTCGTTTCCCGGAAATGGTGCCAAAAATGTTATCACTTGAAGTTGCCTTCAAATTGCATGGAAGGAAACCCTAGTACCCATCAGTTTATATGTCACAGGTCGGTTTTAAAGAGTTCAAATGGGCACAGACTCAAGAAAATATCGTTTTAACTCATAAAATTGGGTTGGCATGCATAAGCAGGTGAGGTCTTGATTCAACTTCAGTCAATAAGTTGAGCTTAAGTGTGAGCAGAGGGAATACTTGGTGAGAAAGATGAACAAGATTGCTATGGGCATCAGGCCTTCTAACAACTTAGAGAGGAAAAACTCAAACTCAAGAGGAATCTTGAGCTCAAGCTTCAGAAACTAAAGTATGGTGCAAGAAACATAGTTATAGCAACAGAATAATCAAACCTCCATTATCCTGCAACTGCAACAACTCAATTGGATCATCCATGCTTGAGCCATTCAGTGTGAGAAGGGAAAAGATGATAGGAAACTAATTAAAACTGGTCAAGATACTACTGTGATCAAACCTACATCACAACAACATAACTACCCTCGACTAGATCATTAAACAAAAAGTCTCAAATACAGATACATAACCAGAAGAACCATAGCTTCATCAAAATATTACAATACTGGAGCTTAGCTCAACCATCAACGATAACAAAATATCAAAATGACGTCAATATACTCAGAACAATTTGCAATTGTTAGCAGAGGCGTGGCCAAGTCTTTGCATTCAAGGCTTTATGTCTGCATGTTCTGTGGAAGACTACGCATGCAGTCATTTGTGAGACACAAGCTTCTATCAGACGCAATCATGTTTCAGTAGGAACCTGTAGAAGACCCAACTTGCTGACAGTATGGCCTAGATTTTGATTTATGTGGTGAGATGAGGTTTCAACCACCTCTCCCACTTTCATTAACTACTTACACGTGGCTTAATTCCCAGGGGGTAGCCACACACTTCTCTCAGATAGGATGTTATATAGACACGTGATTGCGGGGTTGCTCAAAGGTGGTTTGGGTTCACACTGCTTTTGAGCCCGCAATCCTCCACCTTTTTCCACATAGTCCCTTTTTCAAACCATGGTTTCAATTGTGGGACTACTTAAGAAAATTATCACCCAAGCACGTCGCATCCCCACAATAGATTGTCACCATCGATCTTGTGATATTGGGTGAGGATTTACAATCAGAGGCTCAAATATTCCATCTTTGGATCAATGGATCAGATCTTCCCTTTTCGAATCGACGATCGAGATATGCTTCGTGATTCGGGCTTCGGACTTCTCAAAATTCAAACTTTATTTTCCCTAAGAAAATCCTCCTGAGCTAGGGATCTGATGATGTGTGGCTCTTGGATTTGGATTACCGAGATCCACTTCGGGTCTTCGGGACTTTGGGCACTTCAACGCTTCGGGACTTTGGGCACTTCGAGCACCTCGGAACTTCGGAAATTTTTCACTAGCACTATACTTCGTGCAATTTTGGATTCCCGAAAGCTCGTGAGCTACTAATCCAATCTTCATAGGGGATCTCCACTATTGGAAACTGAGCCCACCTGCTTGAAAGATCAAAAATGTCTATTGCTTGCGCCTCAAGCCCGAAATGTACTGTTATGAAAGAAGTGATTTGACGCTTCCTATGCAGACCATGAACTCAGATGACTTGCTGCCTCTTGACAACTATATGTGATAACATTTGGCTCCACAGGGGATGGCATGCTCCCTGCGAGCTACCAAGAACATGCAGTTGTTGTGCCTTAGTTGTTGGGCTATGGAGTAATGCTCAAAAAAAATCTTTCATAGAAATAAAATACGACAAGCACACTATCCTAAAAATGAAAAAAAAAACACATGGGCTCCAAGAGGAGATTATTTATGTACATTCATAGACTAATTGATTTTTACAAAGAGCTAGGTGAAAGAAAACTTCCACCATAGCCATTCAAGCAGCTTCCTAACTGGAAACTCACTTACTCTGTTAGTGATTGATAACAAATAATGAAATCATTATAGCAAAAAAATTGCATCATTTAGTCTCCCTCCTAGTACTAAAATTAGGATAAAGTCGGGTGGCTCCAAAATATTAATGAAATGCAAATCCATGTACTCCCTTATCGGCTCATAGAACGAGTTTAAAAATCCATGAATTTTACAACAGAATGCCTACTCTACTTTACAGTTACTCACTCCTGGTTGGATGTCTTTGGTAAGCACAGGTGATTGAAAGGATGATGCAGGTCGATGGATCCCAGGTGATGTATTATCTCTTATAGTCTTGGGAAGGATATAAATGGCTCCTTTGGCTCTTCCTCTTCTTCATGCCTCTCCCAAGGATCAGAGTCATAATTAACATAAACAAGACCCATGGGAAAGATCTGCTCTTGGTCTTTTGCAGGCCTAGAATGGATGATTTCCATACAATGCTTTTCCTCAATGTATGAAGGAAATGGCTTGATTGCATGCTATTGGAAATACTTCATATCCAGCTTAGAATTTGATTCATAGCTGTCATACACAGGTGGGTTGCTCCCCAAGTCATCAAAAATTGAGCAGGGTGGCCAAGAATATTTGCTCCTAGGACTGGAAACCTCTTCGCGTCCCTTTCAAATGAGCATCAAGAACGTTCTGCCTTCAGTTTTTATAATTCTGCAGAAAGTAATTTTACCTGCTCCACCAACTCACCCAAAGAATCTACTTCATCTTCATAGTCTTCATCCTCACATCTTCCATCAGACACAGCCATATCTTGAATACAGTCTTTATATTCTTCACAAAAATTATGACAAATTAACTTAGAAGAATAAAACTTTTGACAGTGCCTAGTGAAAGCTACATAAAATTATCCCAAGGAGGAGATGCTAGCAGGGGGTAAGAAGTGATACCATTGATGAACATCTCCTACTAATGAGAACATGAACATTTTTAATAATACATCCTCATGATGTATCTCCCACTGATGCATGATTTCATGAAACTCACAAAGATGTTGGGCAGGTTTGTCATCTTTATGTGCTTTAAATATGGGTAAAAAATCAACCCACTCATCAAAAATAGGAACAATGTTGGGAAAACCAGGAACAACAAAGAAGTTAAAAGGAGCAAACCTTCGATCCAAAATTTTGTCCATTTCAGACCAGAGGAGTCGCCAATCGATCCTTTAACCATGGAGTCGCGAGGTGAATGATATGCAGTCTAAGTGTGTCTAGTCTTTTTTCACCATCAAAGACCAGATCTGATCGTTGTGTTCTCTCAGGGGGCTTCAAGTGTAGCCAGATGGCAGCGACACTGAAATAGTGGAGTCGACACAGTGGAGTCGCCAGGTGTAATCACAATCTTAAATGGTTATGATATCTGATGCACCTTCAGAATCAACTCTTTGTCGTTCTATCCCAGGGAAAGGTCTTCAATTCATTCCCCGGAAACAACGCCAGAAATGTTAGCACTAGAAGTTGCCTTCAGATTGCATGGAAGGCAAGCCCAGTACCCATTATTTTATATGTCACAGGTTGGTTTTAAAGAAGTCAAATGGGCACAGACTCAAGAAAATATCGTTTTAACTCAGAAAACTGGGTCAACATGCACAAGCAGGTGAGGTCTTGATTGAAATTCAGTCAGTAAGTTGAGCGTAAGTGTGAGCAGAGGGAAGACTTGGTGAGAAATATGAATGAGATTGTTATGGGCTTCAGGCCTTCCACAAGCTCAGAGAGGAAAAAATTAAATTCAATAGCGATCTTGAGCTCAAGCTTCAGACACTGAAGTATATAGAAATAAACACAGTTACAACAACACAATAATCAAACCTCCATTTTCCTGCAACTACAACAACTTGAATGGATCATCCATGCCCGATCCATTCAGTGTGAGAAGGGAAAATATGACATAGGAAACTGATTAAAACTGGTCAAGATACTACTATGATCAAACCTACATCACAACAACATAACTACCCTCAACTAGATCATCCATGCCTGAGTGTTCTAACACAATTGTTACAGAGAAATGAAAAGGAAACTAAATTTCATTAAACAAGAAGTCTCGAATACAGATACATAACCAGAATAAACAGAGCTTCATCAAAACTTTAAAATACGGGAGCCTAGCTCAACCATCGACGATAAAAAAATATCAAAATTACTTCTATATACTCAGAATAATTCGCCACTGCCAGCAAAGGCATTCCCGTGTCTTTTCATTCAAGTATTTACATCTACATTTTCTCTGGAATATTGTGCATGCAGTCTTCTGTCAGACACAATTGTGTTTCAGTAGGAACCTGCAGAAGACCTGACTTGCTGACAGTCTATCCTGGCTTTCCATTTATGTGGTGAGATGAGGTTTCAACCACCTCTTCCACTTTCATTAACTACCTATATTAGGATTGAAACGTGACTTAATGCCCAGGGGGCGGCCACACATTGCTCTCGGATAGGATGTTATATAGACACCTGATTGTGGGGCCGCTCAAAGGTGGTTTCAGTTCACACCTCTTTTGAGCCCGCAATCCTCCACCTTTTTCCACGTAGTCTCTTTTCCAAACCATGGTTTAAATTGTGGGACTGCTCAAGAAAATTATCGCCCGAGCATGTCGTGTTGCCTCAATAGACTTTCGTCATCGATCTTGTGATATTGGGTGAGTATTTACGATCAAAAACTCAAATCTTCCCTCTTCATATCAATGGATCATATCTTTTGTTTTCGAATCGATGGCCAAGATCTACTTTGCGATTCAGGCTTCAAACTTTTCAAACTTCAAACTTTATTTTTCCCAAGAAAATCCTCCGGAGATAGGGATCCAATGACGCGTGGCTCTTGGATTTGGATGCCTGAGATCCACTTCAGGTCTTCGGGACTTCGGGCACTTCGGTGCTTCAAAACTTCAGGCACTTTGGGCGCCTCAACACTTTGGACCTTTTTCTCTAGCGCTATACTTTGTGCAATTTTGGACTCTCAAAATTCTGTGAGCTGCTAATCCAATATTCACAGGGGATCTCCATTGTTGAAAACTGAGCCCGCCTGCTTGAAAGATTAAAACCGCTTGCTACTTCTGCTTCAAGCTCAAAATGGATGGGTATGAAAGCAGCGCTTTGACGCTTCCTGTGTAGACCATGAACTCAGATGACCTGTTGCCTCTTGACAACTATATGTGATAACATTTGGCTCCATAGGGGATGGCATGCTCCCTACGAGCTTCCAAGAACCCGCAGTTCCAGTGCCTTATTTGTTGGGCTATGGATTCATGCTCAAAAAACATCCTGCGGAGAAATAAAATCTGACAAGCACACTATCCTAAAAATCAAAACAAAACACATGGGCTCCAGGAGCATCTTATTTATGTACATTCCTAGACTAAACGATTTTTACAAAGCGCTAGGTGAAAGAAAACTTCTAGCATAGCCATTCAAGTGGCTTCCTAACTGGAAACACACTTACTCTGTCAATGATTGATAACACATAATGCAATCGTGATAGCAGAACAATTGCATCTTTTAGCCTCCCTCCTAGTGTTGAAATCAAGATAAAGTTGGGCGGCTCCAAAATATGAAGGAAATGTAATCCGATGTACTCTATTACCAGCTCATAGAACGAGTGAAAAAATCCATGAATTTGACAACAGAAAGCATGATCTGCTTTACAATTACTCACTCCTAGTTGGATGTCTCTAGTAAGCACAGGTGAGTGAAAGGTTGATGCAGGTCGATGGATCCCATGTGATGGTTTCTCACTTATAGGTTTTGGGTAGGATATAAATGGCTCTTTTGTCTCTTCCTCTCCTTCTTCATGGCTCTCCCAACGATCATATTCATAATTACCATAAACAAGACCCATGGGAAAGCTCTACTCTTGGTCTTTTGTAGGCCTAGGATGGTTGATTTCCATACAATGTTTTTCCTCAATGTATAACGGAAATGACTATGTTGCATGCTAATGGAACTCCTTCATATCCAGCTTAAAATTTGATTCATAGCTATCATACACAGGTTGGTTTCTCCCCAAGTCATCAAAAATTGATGCAGGTATCTGTTGGTCTTCATCTGAATATAAAGCTATTTCTTCATTTAAATCCGAGACAGTGGGTGAATCAAGGGCATAATATACTACCCCTATGGCTATGTACTCCTCAACCTCACCATCATGAGATGGGAGGCCAATAACATTTTCTCCTAGGACTGGAAACCTCTCTATGTCCCTTTCAAACAAGCATCAAGCACATTCTGCCTTCAGTTTTTCTAATTCTGTAGAAAGTGCTTTTACCTGCTCCACAAACTCACCCAAAGAATCTCTTTCATATTCACAATCTTCATCCTCATAGCTTCCATCAGACACAGCCATATCTTGAATACAATATTTATATTCTTCACAACATTTATGACAAATTAACTTAGAACAATAAAACTTTTGGTAGTGCTTATTGAAAGATGCATGAAATTCTCCCACGAAGGAGATGCTAGCAGGGGGTAAGGAGTGATACCATTGATGAGCATCTCCTTCTAATGAGAACTTGAACATTTTTAATAATACATCATCACGATGTATCTACCACTGGTGCATGAGTTCATGAAACTCATAGAGATGTTCGGCAGGGTTGTCATCTTTATGTTCTTTAAATATGGGGAAAAAATCAACCCACTCATCGACAGTAGGAACAATGTTGGGAAAACTGGGAACAACAGATAGGTTAAAAGGAGAAAACCTTCGAGCTATAATTTTGTCCATTTCAGACTAGTGGAGTCATCAATCGATCATTTAACCATGGAGTCGCCAGGTGAATGATATGCAGTCTAAGTGTGTCTAGTTTTTGTTCACCATCAAAGACCAGATATGATCGTTGTTTTCTCTCAAGGGGATTCAGGTGTAGCCATATGGCAGCCACACTTAAATAGTGGAGTTGACACAATGGAGTTGCCAGGTGCAAGCGCAATCTTCAATGGTTCTGATATCTAATGCACCTTTAGAATCAGAAGCTCTTTGTCATTCTATCCCAAGGAAAGGTCTTCAATTCATTCCCCAGCAACGACACCAGAAATGTTAGCACTAGAAGTTGCCTTCAGATTGCATGGAAGGAAATCCCAATACCCATCATTTTATATGTCACAGGTTGGTTTTAAAGAGGTCAAATGGTCGTAGACTCAAGAAAATATTGTTTTAACTCAAAAAATTGGGTCATCATGCACAAGCAGTTGAGGTCTTAATTCAACTTCAGTCAGTAAATTGAGCTTCAGTGTGAGCAGAGGGAAGACTTGGTGAGAAATATGAATGAGACTGCTATGGGCATCAAGCCTTCCAACAACTCAGAGTGGAAAACCTCAAACTCAAGAGTGATATTGAGATTGAGCTTCGGACACTAAAGTATGGTGCAAGAAACATAGTTACAATAGAAGAATAATCAAACCTCCATTATCCTACAACTTCAACAACTCAACTGGATCATCCATACCCAAGCCATTCAGAGTGAGAAGGGAAAATATGACACAAGAAACTGATAAAAATTGGTCAAGATACTACCGTGATCAAACCTACATCACAACAACATAACTACCCTCGACTGGATCATCCATGCCCAATTTTTCTAACACTATTGTTACAGAGAAATGAAAAGTAAACTGACTTTCATTAAACAAGAAGTCTCAAATACAAATACATAATGAGAAGAACTAGAGCTTCATCAAAACTTTACAATATGGGAGCCTAGATCAACCATCGACGATAACAAAATATCAAAATGACTCCTATATACTCAGAACAATTCACCACTGCCAGCAGAGACATTCCTAAGTCCTTTCATTCAAGGCTTTACATCTGCATGTTATCTGGAAAACTAAGCATATAGTATTATGTTAGACACGAGATTCTGTTAGACACAATCATGTTTCAGCAGGAACCTACAAAAGACCCGACTTGCTAACAGTCCGACCTGGATTTCCATTTATGTGGTGAGACAAGGTTTCAACCACCTCTCTTGCTTTCATTATATACCTACATGTGTCTTAATTCCTAGGAGGTGGCCACATGCTGCTCTCGGATAGGATGCTATATAGACATGTGATTGCGCGGCCACTCAATGGTGGTTTGGGTTCACACTGCTTTTTAGTCGGAAATCCTCCACTTTTTTCCACATAGTCCCTTTGCCAAACCATGGTTTGAATTGCGGGACTACTCAAGAAAATTATTTCCCAAGAACGTCCCATCCTCGCAATAGATTATGGCCATCAATCTTGTGATCTTGGGTGAGGATTTACGATCAATGACTCAAATATTCCCTCTTCATATCAATGGATCAGATCTTCCCTTTTCGAATCGATGGCTGAGATCTACTTCACGATTTGGACTTCAAACTTTTCAAACTTCAAACTTTATTTTCCCCAAGCAAATCCTCTGGAGCTAAGGATCCGATGATGCATGGCTCTTGGATTTGGACAGTCGAGATCCACTTCAGGTCTTTGAGACTTCGGCCACTTCATAACTTCGGCCACTTCTGCACTTTAGGTGCCTCCACACTTCAGACCTTTTTCTATGGTGCTATACTTCACGCAATTTTGGACTCCCGAAAGCCCATCAACCACTAATCCAATCTTCACAGGGGATCTCCACCATCAAAAATTAAGCACACCTTCTTGAAATATTAAAACCGTCTACTGCTTGAGCCTCAAGCCCGAAATGGACTGGTATGAAAGTAGCACTTTGGCGCTTCCTGTATAGACCATGAACTTAGATGACTTGTTGCCTCTTGAAAACTATATGTGATAGCGCATCCATGAAACCCTTTTGTTACAAGACCTGTGAAATTATTAATGTATACATATCACGTTAGCGTTAAAGATCAAAACAATCATAGCGAATTAAATATGCCAAAAAATATTGTTGTGTATATAAACAAATAAATAAACATGTAATTTACCAAAGAAAAATCATAATCCTGGATAATAATGTGTGGTGTAAAAACATATTCCATACAATGTAAAACTCCTCTCTGTTGCGATGGGTCTTGACACGTCGTATACATGTATCCCTTCCCATAATTCCTTCAATTCATATACCAATGGTTGTAGGTATACATCCATATTTTTCATTTGTCTTCTACTAGGGACTATAAGATCCAACATAAGATGTTCATTCTTCACAAACAACCATGGGGGGATATTGTTATTGATCACTATTACAGACCAAACAAAATAGTTGGTGTTTTGGAGGGAATATGGGTTGATGCCATCCATGGCTATGCTGAGTAGTAGAATTCGTACTTCATCCTTGAATTTTTGGGGCCATGTATCCTTTATATGCTTCATGGATATTGAATATGTTGGGATTCACATAACTCTCGACTCAATTATGTGTGAGGCATGCCATCCCTGCAACATATCTAATTCTTTGCAATGAAAGAGTCTTTGAATCCTTGGGATTATAGGCATGTGCCTCAATATATTATCAGGAGGACCATATGATTTACCCTTTTTATTTGATTTATGGTACCTTTCATGCCCACATTTTGGACATATCACTTTTTCTACATATTCTCCTCTATATAGAATACAATCATTCAGACATGCATGATATGATATGTACTCAACACCCAACATTTTCAACATTAGCTTTGCCTCTTTGCAACTATTGGGAAAGATATTATAACTTGGAAGAACCTTATCTTTGAATAACCTGCAGTTAGTGGGAAATAGAAATGTACAATGTTATTTAATGTTCATAAAATTGACCATTTTTAATGTTGATTGTGTGACAAGATTTCTCAAAATATAAGGTGTTTAATGGTGAATTACCTCAATATTGTCGAGAAACATGTGTTTGACATGAAAATCTTTCCTTTCAAGATGTGGAGTAACATTGTCGTCCCCAACTAGGTAGACTTTGATTGACTAGGTCAAAAGAGAGGGGTGTGGAATCAATTTTTAGGCTTTCGAAAAGGTATCAGTGATATGAGCATCATCCCCTAGCTCATTGATCAGAATTTGGACCAGGGGTCAAATTTTACCTCAAAAATCAAAGTTCTCGGAATTTCCTAAAAACAAATGGGTTTGTAGCCCTCGTCGTCACGAACCCAACGCAATTCGTTTTGTCTCAAACGGACATCGGGAGCGAAAGTTATCGCGATCTGTTCGAATCACCAAACAGGTAAAAAAAGTGCTGACTGGGCAGTCCGTACAGCCACGTGGCAGGGTCGTACCATCCTGATGACAGGGCAGAGGTGACGTGGTGGTTGGATGACGTGGCACATTTTTATTTGTCGGTTTCTGGCGAGTAGGATTGCGACACGTGTCCGGTTTCTGGCAAATGATAAGGAGACACGTGGCCCAATCCATGGGCGCCACGTGTCCCTTCAATTTTTTCCAATTTGGTTATGTTATAAAAAGTATGGAGGCCGCGGGGTTTGACCC
>JASDQU010372793.1:60607-75569 GCA_032191745.1 Picea mariana
ATTTTCTCCATGGCAGTAGTATCTCTTAAATAATCATCCATACCAACCTCTATTTAATTGACTCCATTTCCAACTTGTGAAGAACTACTTTGATGTAGTCATTCCTAATTGGTGAATTTGGACGTAGTGGGAATTGAATAGGTGGTTGATTATACCATTCTTGGTATGCTTCCTCTCTGATTTGTGCTCTTATTGCAGCCTTCTCTTGATTTTACATTGTAGTGGGGTTCAACGGAATATAGTACGTAGGTTTCTCATCATCATAATTCTAATTTCAAAAATATTGAACATTCGTACATCGATGATATTGGTAAGAACAATGCAATTGGTTTGTTCAAGTTACATTATACCAAACAATTATTACAATCACTAACCCATGATTGCGGCTAGGAGATGGCATGTTACAATTGACAGGGTAAAGTGGCTATCCATTTTCATCTACCAACTGTTTGCGGTATGTTTCTCTTGATAAGAGCTTCCAACGTTTTTGAACTGGTGGAATATTTTCTACTGAACTCGATTTTGAATCAGGATCCTGCAAATTTGGATACATTTTTATTCAGATTGACATGGATAACAAAATAAATTGAATTAGATCATCAAAATATAAATAAAATCTAAACTTACTGGAGATGGAAAGGGAGAAATCTGTGATGGAATTTGACCAATATGGAACGAGATGGAATTTGAAGAATTTACCATTTGATATTATAATCTTTTCTCCATGCATTTGAGAAAAATCAACAATAGATTTTTAAGAATAAGGTGACTTTAAACAGAAAATGTATATTATGAAGTACTGCAAGTCATATGGATGCAACCTAAAAGATAATTTAAGATGAATATATTATTTTATGTGCAAATGAAAATTCAGATAACTTTTAAAGAATAACGATGCGCTTAATTATACCAAACACACTAGTGCGTATATAACAATGTAAAGCATCGGGGTGTTTAATTAATAACTACATTGGTGATCAAGATTTAAAAAAAAAATAAAAAAAATTATATGATATCGGTGCTCCAAACATATTTAGTGCATGGATGTGTTTCATAAACGAATGCACCGATGTTTCGAAAAACTTAAAAAAAAAAAGAAAAAAAATACAACTTTGTTTTTTTACATCTAAAAAATGAGTGGGAATTTATTTTTCGAAAATATAATTTCATAAAGTCTTTTAAATATTAAGAAGCTATTCACTATTTCATTATTTTGCCAAAATTTACAGGGGAGATATTTGCAGGAGAGACATACCGGGGAACACTGTGGAGTAACATAATACTTTGAGACAACAAAATTAATCAGAAGATCAGAATTTGAAGGGTATGGTGATTCACTCAAAACCCTTTTCATAAAGTCCTTTAAATAGTATTAAGCTATTCACTATTTCATTATTTTGCCAAAATTTATAGGGGATAGATTTGCAAGAGAGAGATACCAGGGAGTATTGTGGAGTAGTAGAATACTTTGGAACAACAAAATTATTCATAAGATAAGAATTTGATGGGTATGGTGATTCACTCAAAGTCCTTTTGGAGCAACAAAATTATTCAAAAAAAAAAAAAAATCACACTTCCCTTGCTTCTTCTTGCTTATGTGATTGCAAAATTTCACCCTAGGGTTTAACTCTCTCTATCACTTCACAATAAAGGCTTTTCATTCTAGGCATTTTAGATTTAATGTGTTTGTGTTTATATATATAAGAAGTTTAGCCTGTGATGCAAGGGGACCGCTTATTGCATCGGATCCAAACCCTGTTGGCCCTGTCACGTTTAAAAAAAAAATGGTTTCTGGTTATTGGTGCGCCTATTTGATTATAACGCATTGGTACACTTAATGATAAAGCACACTAGAAATCTTGTAACATAAATTTTAAATGTTTTCCTTCATCGATGTGTAATTTTTTTCAGTTATGTTTTTCATTCATGGTATTTTTTTTTTCCATTTTTTACTCTAGGTGCAGTGCAGTTATCGATACATATCACACTGTTGTAATTTAAAGTATTTTTCAAAATTTTATTTTTTCATGTTGGTGTGTTTCCTATATCAAACACATTGGTGCGTTCATATTATTACAATGCACCAACAGCTAGATTTGTTTTTATTTTTATTTTTTATCTGAAAAATTATGTGATTTATTTATAAAATATATTTAATAGATTTTGTATTGAATGGTAGAGATTGTATATTAATAAAAAAAAAAGTGTGAGAATAGTTCAAGTAACAAAAATTATGATCGACACAATGATAACAAATCCAAAAAAGCAAAAAAAAAACAAGTTCTTTGTAAATTCTATACAAAATTAATATGTTTGAACTATATACAAGTTTAACTAATATGTATTGGCTAGTGTGTGTCATGCAGAGCCACAAAATGAGGAATCTCGATAAGATTCTTTGTGATCTAAGTGCAAAAGAGCATAAAAAATTGATGAAATTGCAAAAGGATGAATCGTGTGAATGAAAATATACTATTCAATATGAATTCTTTTTTGAATTTCTATTAATAATATAGTTAAGAATATTAGATAACATGTTTCAAACAATCTATTAATTCACATATGTTTAATCTTCTACAGGGACCAACAGTGAAGGAACATAATGTTCTCCTAAGAAAATAAAATTATAGAAAATGTAAATGACGATGAATTGGTCCATAGCTCATCTGGAGTGGTGTTGGAAGTTAATGAAAGGGGGGGGGGAGGGGATTTTACAAAACTATGAGGAATATAGTGGAATGAACATATAGACATACTTTCCACTTATAATACAAACATCAATCTAATGATTCCAAGAACCAGGTTATATCTAAACTACAAGAAGCATTTCCAGAGCAATTGCCAGTGAGACCTCTCAGACTTGCAATAGAAAAAACATACAACAACAACAAAAGAATTATTCAAAAAGTAATATTCATAAAAATGCTTTAATTGTAGAATATGTATATATTACTAAAAACCATTCCTTTATTAATATCAATTTTGTTACATTTAGTTTTCATATATCAATATAAAAATAGTTTATTGTTTGCATGTTGTTTTTTTCAGGAAGATTATGAAAATCCCAAAGGATCAATGAGCTAATATCCGAAATATGCCAATAGGAATGTGAAAAAAAGTGTACAAGGAGATGGTAAAAAAAATTGACATAATTGCATCACAGGAGGATCCATCTCAACAACGATGTGCTTCAAATGTTTGAAATCAATGAATTTTTCTATTAGGTACATATAAATAAATAATTTAGCATTAAATATTAATTTTCAAGTATTTTCTTGCAGAAAAGAAAACAAAATGGAACCCATTTAGCACATAAAACAAGACGACAAAGAAGAAAAGGGTTGATAACAAAGTTTGTGAGTAATTGTTATTTCCTTATAACATTAACTTAAGATTTTATTTTTTTATATTTTAAGTTGTTTTACAACAACCATCCTTAAATGTCTTCAAATAGGTGCTAACATACAAAGAAGAGCCATCGGAATAAATAATTGACATTGGGTTAATTAAGGGTTGTTAGTATATGTTGACATATCAGGACGACAAGGGACAAAATGGAAGCCATTCAACACATAAAACATGACGACAAGGAAGAAACGCGTTGATAGTAAAGTTTGTGAATAATTGTTATTTCCTTATAACATTAACTTAATATTTCATTTTCGTATATTTTAAAGTTTTTTACAACAACCATCCTTGAATGTCTTCAAACAGGCGCTAACATACAAATAAGAGCCATCGAAAGAATTGATTGGCATTGGGTTAAGTAAGGTTTGTGAATATATGTTGGCATATCGAAAATTAATTGTGGAATTTGTAAGTATTTATGTTGTTTTACTTCTCTCATTTTATAATTAATGGAACAAAAAAATCCTTTATATTAAATCTATGATTTATTATGGGGTATAAAACTTGCAGGAAACAAAGTATGGAAATGTGCCAATAGAAGAGTTGTTGAGAGAAGGCATGAGATTTAGTTTTGAATGAATGTGTATCATTCATGACTCAATTATTCTATGGTGTGTCGCTTTTCAATTTATATTCATGTATATTAGTTATTTCAATTTTCATTATTCTCACCAATCTAGATACACTCATTACACTTTATTTTTATTTTTGTAGATGGAACTTGAAGAAGAGGAAAACAATGGAGGCAATAAAAAAAAAATTCAACCAAATAACCCAAGTCATATAAGTAGTTCGAGCACTCACCAGTACATATTGTAAAAATTTAGACATTCTATTTGCGACGTTATGGACAAAATTGGCCATACTGTCGAAAAATAGGGGATATTTTATTTTATTTTTCCATATTGCCCTATAACGTCGCAAGTGAAACGCCATACAAAAATATGTCGCTATTGTGATGAAGACATTGCTATTGTGACACCATTGGATTCTCGTCTCTATTGCGACGTTGGTAAAACAGTCGTCGCAATTGCGACGTTATGGAAACTAGGTTTTTCCTCTCCAATGGTCACCTAGTATTTGACCAAGTCAACTTTGATTTGGTCATCTATCGTTAGAATTGCAACGTTATAAAATCTATAAATATGTTTCATTTTACGTATGTTGCGACAATTTTTCTATAATAACGACACTTCAAAAAGGGTTTAAGCGAGAATTCTTTGAGAACACAAAATGGGTATTTTTTCAGTATATGTCTGTGGGGAAGAATGTCAGAAAACATTAGAGCTGGGAAAAGAATTAAAGAGGGTGAAAAGGGTGACGATAAATGTTATTTACCTTGAAACAATTTTTGTACTGGACTTCCCGAAAGAGTTTTAATAACAACAACTAAAAGCCATTGTAGAAAATATGGGCACATGGATGGGGGATCAAATGAATATTGTCCCATGGTAATTAGCTATATAAACATTCATTATCTATTTTAATATTTATTTCATTCTCAAACTTTTATATTGTTTTATACATGCACTAATGTTTCATGATTGTTTGTAATTATAAAGTTGTATTTTACCCCTAAATTTATGCACAAAGCACCAAGTAGTAGCATAAATGATGTTGTAGATCAAGATGAAGAATTTGAAGCAGATAATGAAGATCAAGTTAATGATACCATGGAAGTAGATGATAATAATAACATAGTTCAAGATGATAGGACAAATTGAATGATTCAAGACTTATTTGGTCATCCAGATGAGGATCATGGGGGTAGTAGTGATGGTATTTATGATGAACCTCTAATTGAAAAAGAAAATAATTCTGCAGAACGTGCTTTTACCTGCTCCACCAACTCACACAAAGCATCTCCTTCATCTTCACAGTATTGATCCCCACGACTTCCATCAGACACAGCCATATCTTGAATACAGTCTTTATATTCTTCACAACACTTGTGACAAATTAACTTAGAAGAATAAAATTTTTGGCAGTGCCTATTGAAAACTACATGAAATTCTCCTACAGAGGAGATGCTAGTAGGGGGCAAGTAGTGATACCATTGAGGACTATCTCCTTCTAATGAGAACATGAACATTTTTAATAATACATCCTCATGATGTATCTCCCACTGGTGCATGAGTTCACGAAACTCACAGAGATGTTGGGCAGGGTTGTCATATTTATGTTCTTTAAATATGGGCAAAAAATCAACCCACTCATCGACAGTAGGAACAATGTGTGGAAAACCAGGAACAACAGAGAAGTTAAAAGGAGCAAACCTTCAAGCCAGAATTTTTTCCATTTCAGACCAATGGAGTCGCCAATCGATCCTTTCACCATGGAGTCACCAGGTGAATGATATTGGGATATGGAGTTATGCTCAAAAAGCATCCTGCTGAGAAATAAAAGACGACAAGCACACTATCCTAAAAATGAAAAAAAAAAAAACACATGGGCTCTAGGAGGAGCTTGTTTATGTACATTCCTAGACTAACTGATTTTTACAAAGTGCTAGGTGAAAGAAAACTTCCACCATAGCCATTCAAGTGGATTCCTAACTGGAAACCCACTTACTCTATCATTGATTGATAATATATAATGCAATCGTGACAACATAATGATTGCATTATTTAGCCTCCCTCCTAGTGTTGAAATCAGGATAAAGTTGGGCGGCTCCAACATATTAATGAAATGCAATTCCATGTACTCCCTTACCAGCTCATAGAATGAGTGACAAAATCCATGAAGTTGACAACACAAGGCCTGCTCTGCTTTATATCTACTCACTCCTGGTTGGATGTCTCTGGTAAGCACAGGTGAGTGAAAGGTTGATGCAGGTCGATGGATCCCAGGTGATGGCTGCTCACTTATAGACTTTGGGAAGGATATAAATGGCTCCTTCGTCTCTTCATCTTCTTCATGTCTCTCCCAAGGACCAGATTCATAATTATAATAAACAAGACCCATGGGAAAGATCTGCTCTTCGTCTTCTGCAGGGCTAGAATGGATGATTTCCATACAATGTTTTTCCTCAATGTAAAAAGGAAATGGCTCGATTTCATGCTGATGGAGCTCCTTCATATCCAGCTCAAAATTTGATTCATAGTTGTCATATACAGTTTGGTTGCTCCCCAATTCATAAAAAATTGAGCAGGGTGGCCAAGAACATTTTCTCCTAGGACTGGAAACCTCTTTGCGTCCCTTTCAAACGAGCATGAAGCACGTTCTACCTTCAGTTTTTCTAATTCTGCAAAAAGTTATTTTACCTGCTCCACCAACTCACCCAAATAATCTCCTTCATATTCATAGTCTTCATCCACACATCTTCCATCAAACACAACCCTATCTTGAATATAATCTTTATATTCTTCACAACAATTATGACAAATTAACTTAGAATAATAAAACTTTTGATAGTGCCTATTGAAAGCTGCATAAAATTCTCCCAGGGAGGAGATGCTAGCAAGGGGTGAGGAGTGATACCATTGACAAGCATCTCCTGCTAATGAAAACATGAACATTTTTAATAATACATCCTCATGATGTATCTCCCACTAGTGCATGAGTTCATGAAACTCACATAGATGTTGGGCAAGTTTGTCATCTTTATGCTCTTAAAATATGGGCAAAAAATAAACCCACTCATTGAAAGTAGGAACAACGTTGGGAAAACCAGGAACAATAGAGAATTTAAAAGGAGAAAACCTTCGAGCCAAAATTTTGTCCATTTCGGACCAGTGGAGTCACCAATCGATCCTTTAACCATGGACTCGCTAGGTGAATGATATGCAGTCTAAGTGTGTCTAGTCTTTGTTCACCATCAAAGACCAGTTCTGATCATTGTGTTCTCTCAGGGGGCTTTAGGTGTAGCCAGATGGTAGCCACACTGAAATAGTGGAGTCCCCAAGTGTAAACACAATCTTAAATGGTTCTGATATTTGATGCACCTTCAGAATCAACTCTTTGTTGTTCTATCCTAGGGAAAGGTATTCAATTTTTTCCCTGGCAACAATGCCAGAAATGTTAGCACTAGAAGTTGCCTTTAGATTGCATGGAAGGAAATCCCAGTACCCATCATTTTATATGTCACTGGTTGGTTTTAAAGAGGTCAAATGGGCGCAGACTCAAGAAAATATTGTTTTAACTCAGAAAACTGGGTCGACATGTATAATTAGGTGAGGTCTTGTTTCAACTTCAGTCAGTAATTTGAGCGTCAGTGTGAGCAGAGGGAAGACTTGGTGAGAAAGATGAACAAGACTGTTATGGGCATCAGGCTTTCCAGAAGCTTAGAGAGGAAAAACTCAAACTCAAGAGAAATCTTGAGCTCGAGCTTTAGACACTGAAGTATATAGAAAGCAACAGAGTTACAAGAGAAGAATAATCAAACCTCCATTATCCTACAACTACAACAAATTGACTGGATTATCCTTTCCTGAGCCATCCAGTGTGAGAAGGGAAAAGATGACATAGGAAACTGATTAAAACTAGTCAAGATACTACTGTGATCAAACCTACATCACAACAACATAACTACCCTCAACTGGATTATCCATGCCCGAGTGTTCTAACACAACTGTTACAAAGAAATGAAAAGGACACTGACTTTCATTAAACAAGAAGTCTAAAATACAGATACATAACCAGAATAACCAGAGCTTCATCAAAACTTTACAATACAAGAACCTAGCTCAACCATTGAAAAAAACAAAATATCAAAATGAGTCCTATATAGTCAGAACAATTCTCCAATGCCAGCAGAGCCATGCTCGAGTCTTTGCATTCAAGGATTTGCATTTTCATGTTCTCTGGCAGACTGTGCATGCAGTCTTCTATTAGACGCAAGCTTCTGTCAGACGCAATTTTGTTTCAGTAGGAACCTGCAGAAGACCTGACTTGCTGACAATCCGGCCTGGCTTTCCATTTATGTGGTGAGACAGGGTTTCAACCACCTCTTCCACTTTCATTAACTACCTGCATCAAGATTAAAATGAGTCTTAATTCCCAAGGGGCAGCCACACACTGCTCTTAGATAGGATGCTATATAGACACATGATTGTGGGGCCACTCAAAGTTGGTTTGGGTTCACACCACTTTTGAGCCCGCAATCCTCCACCTTTTTCCATGTAGTCCCTTTTCCAAACCATGGTTTAAATTGCGGGACTGCTCAAGAAAATTATCGTCCGAGCATGTCGCATCCCCGCAATATACTGCCACCGTCGATCTTGTGATCTTGGGCAAGGGTTTACAATCAATGGCTCAAATCTTCCCTCTTTAGATCAATGGATCAGATCTTCCCTTTTCGAATCGATGATCGAGATTTGCTTCACGATTCAGGCTTCGAGATTTTCAAAATTCAAACTTTATTTTCCCTAAGCAAATCCTCCAGAGATAAGGATCCGATGACGTGTGGCTCTTGGATTTGGACAACCGAGATCCACTTCGGGAATTCGAGACTTCGGCCACTTCGGGACTTCGGGCACTTTGGGCACCTCGACACTTCGGACCTTTTTCTCTAGCGCTATACTTCCCGCAATTTTGGACTCTCGAAATCCCATGAGCCACTAATATAATCTTTACAGGGGATCTCCATTGTTGAAAACTAAGCCCGCCTACTTGAAAGATTAAAACCACCTGCTGTTTGCACCTCAAGCCCGAAATGGACTGGTATGAAAGAAGTGCTTTGATTCTTCTTGTGCAGACCATGAACTCAGACGACCTACTACCTCTTGTCAACTATATGTGATAACATTTGACTCCACAAGGGATGGCATGCTCCTTGTGAGCTCCCAAGAATACGCGGTTGCAATGCCTTAGCTGTTGGGCTATGGAGTCATGCTAAAAAAAAATCCTACTTAGAAATAAAATCCGACAAGAACACTATCCTAAAAATGAAAAAAAAACACATGGGCTCCAAGAGAAACTTACTTATGTACTTTCCTAGACTAACTGATTTTTACAAAGAGCTAGGTGAAATAAAACTTCCACCATAGCCATTCAAGTGGCTTCCTAACTGGAAACTCACTTACTCTGTCAGTGATTGATAACACATAATGCAATCATGACAACAAAATGATTGCATCTTTTAGCCTCCCTCCTAGTGTTGAAATTAGGATAAAGTTGGGTGGCTCCAAAATATGAAGGAAATGCAACTCCATGTACTCCCTTACCAGCTCATAGAATGAGTGACAAAATCCATGAAGTTGACAACATAATTCCTTCTCTACTTCACAGTTACTCACTCTTGGATGGATGTCTCTGGTAAGCACAGGTGAGTGAAAGGCTGACGCAGGCCGATGGATCCCATGTGATCGTTGCTCACTTATAGGCTCTTTTGGCTCTTCCTCTCCTTCTTCATGGCTCTCCCAAGGATCAGAGTCATAATTATCATAAAAAGGACCCATGGGAAATATCTGCTCTTAGTCTTCTGCAGGCCCAGGATGGTTGATTTCCATCTAATGCTTTTCTTCAATGTATAAATGAAACGACTCTGTTGCATGCTGTTGGAACTCCTTCATATCCAGCTCATAATTTGATTCATAGTTATCATACACATGCTGTTTTCTCCCTAAGTCATCAAAACTTGATGTAGGGATCTGTTGCTCTTCATTTGAATATACAACTATTTCTTCATTTAAATCCTATACACTGGGTGCATGAGGGGTAGAATATACTACCTCTATGGCTATGTACTTCTCAACCTCACCATCATGAGCAGGGAGGCCAAGAACATTTTCTCCTAGGACAAGAAACCTCTCTGTGTCCCTTTCAAACAAGCATCAAGCACGTTCTGCCTTCAATTTTTCTAATTCTGCAGAAAGTGCTTTTACCTGCTCCACAAACTCACCCAAACAATCTCCTTCATCTTCACAGTATTCATCCTCACAGCTTCCATCAGACACAGCCATATCTTGAATACAATATTTATATTCTTCACAACAATTATGACAAATTAACTTAGAAGAATAAAACTTTTGGCAGTGCCTATTGAAAGTTGCATGAAATTCTCCCAGGGAGGATATGCTAGCAGGGGGTAAGGTGTGATACCATTGGCGATCATCTCTTGCTAATGAGAACATGAAAATTTTTAATAATACATCCTCATGATGTATTTTCCACTGGTGCGCAAGTTCATGAAACTCACGGAGATGTTCGGCAGGGTTGTCATTTTTATGTTCTTTAAATATGGGCAAAAAATCAACCCACTCATCGACAGTAGGAACAACATTGGGAAAATTGGGAACAACAGAGAAGTTAAAAGGAGAAAACCTTCGAGCCATAATTTTGTCCATTTCGGACCAGTGGAGTCGCCAATCAATCCTTTAACCATGGAGTCGCTAGGTAAATGATATGCAGTCTGAGTGTGTCTGGTCTT
Organism: Picea mariana; assembly: GCA_032191745.1. Lineage (NCBI taxonomy): Eukaryota > Viridiplantae > Streptophyta > Pinopsida > Pinales > Pinaceae > Picea > Picea mariana. The sequence continues at coordinate 71,385 of JASDQU010372793.1, forward strand.
TGTTCACCATCAAATACCATATATGATCATTGTTTTTTCTTAGGGGGCTTCAAGTGTAGCCAGATGGAAGCCACACTAAAATAGTGGAGTTGACACAGTGGAGTTGCCAGGTGCAAGTGAAATATTCAATGGTTTTGATATCTGATGCACCTTAAGAATCATAATCTCTTTGTCATTCTATTCTAGGGAAAGGTCTTCAATTCGTTCCCCAGCAACGACGCCAAAAATGTTAGAACTAGAACTTGCCTTCAGATTGCATGGAAGGCAATCCCAGTACCCATCAGTTTATATGTCATTGGTTGGTTTTAAAGAGGTCAAATGGGCGTAGAATAAAGAAAATATCGTTTTAACTTAGAAAACTTTGTCGGCATGGACAAGAAGGTGAGGTCTTGATTCAACTTCAGTCAGTAAGTTGAGATTAAGTGTGAGCAGAGGGAAGAATTGGTGAGAAAGATGAACGAGACTGTTATGGGCATCAGGCCTTCCAGCAGGTCAGAGAGGAAAAACCCGAACTCAAGAGCGATCTTGAGCTATATCTTCAGACATTAAAGTATAGTGCAAGAAACATAGTTACAATAGAAGAATAATCAAACCTCCATTATTCTGCAACTGCAACAACTCAAATGGATCATCCATGCCTGATCCATTTAGTGTGAGAAGGGAAAATATGACACAGGAAACTGATTAAAATTGGTCAATATACTACTGTGATCAAACCTACATCACAACAACATAACTACCCTCGACTGGATTATCCATGCCCGAGTGTTCTAACACAGCTGTTATAGAGAAATGAAAAGGAAACTGAATTTCATTAAACAAGAAGTCTCAAATATAGATACACAACCATAAGAACTAGAGCTTCATCAAAATTTTACAATATGGGAGCCTAGATCAACCATTGACGATAAAAGAATATTAAAATGACTCCTATATACTCAGAACAATTCGCCACTACCAACAAAAGCATGCATGAGTCCTTGCATTCAAGGCTTTACATCTGCATGTTCTCTGACAGACTGCGCATGCAATCTTTTGTCAGACGTGAGTTTCTGTCAGACACAATCATGTTTCAGTAGGAACCTACAGAAGACCCGACTTGCTGATAGTCCGGCTTGGATTTCCATTTATGTGGTGAGACGAGGTTTCAACCACCTCTCTCGCTTTCATTAGATACCTACACATGGGTTAATGCCCAGGGGGTGGCCACACGCTGCTCTCAGATATGACGTTATATATACACATGATTGTGGGGCCACTCAAAGGTGGTTTGGGTTCACACTGCTTTTGAGCCCAAAATCCTCCACCTTTTTCCACGTAGTCCCTTTGCCAAACCATGGTTTCAATTGCGGGACTGCTGAAGAAAATTATTGCCCGAGCATGTCGTGTCCCCGCAATATACTGTGGCCATCGATCTTGTGATATTGGGTGAGGATTTACGATTAACAGCTCAAATATTCCCTCTTCATATCAATGGATCAAATCTTCCCTTTTAGAATCGACGGCTGAGATCTGCTTCACGATTCAAACTTCGGACTTTTCAAACTTCAAACTTTATTTTCCCCAAGAAAATCCTCCAGAGCTAGCGATCTGATGATGTGTGGCTCTTTGATTTGGATGGCTGAGATCCACTTCGGGTCTTTGGGACTTCAGCCACTTCTACACTTCGAGCGCCTCCACACTTCGGACCTTTTTCTCTGGCGCTATACTTCGTGCAATTTTGGACTCTTGAAAGCCCGTGAGCCACTAATCCAATCTTCATAGGGGATCTCCATCGTTGAAAATTGATCCTGCCTTCTTGAAATATTAAAATTGTCTACTACTTGCACCTCAAGCCCAAAATGGACTGGTATGAAAGAAGTGCTTTGACGCTTCTTGTGTAGACCATCAACATAGATGACATGCTACCTCTTGAAAAATATATGTGATAACACATCCATGATACCCTTTTGTTACAAGACGTATGAAATTATAAATGTATACATAACATGTTAGCATTGAAGATCAGAACAATCACAGTGAATTAAATATGCCAAAAAATATTGTTGTGTATATAAACAAATCAATAAATATGTAATTTACCAAATCAAAATCCTAAGCATGGATAATAATGTGTGGTATAAAAACATATTCCATACAATGTAAAACTCCTCTCTGTTGCGATGGGTCTTGATACATCATATACATGTATCCCTTCCCATAATTCCTTTAATTCATCTACCAATGGTTGTAGGTATACATCCATATTTTTCACTTGTCTTCTACTAGAGACTATAAGAGCCAACATAAGATGTTCATTCTTCACAAACAATCATGGGCGGATATTGTTATTGATCACTATTACAGAACAAACAAAATAGTTGGTGTTTTGCAAGGAATATGGGTTGATGCCATCCATGGCTATGCTAAGTAGTAGACTTCGTACTTCATCCTTGAATTTTTCGGGCCATGTATCCTCTATATGCTTCATGGCTATTGAATATGTTGGGATTCACATAACTATCGACTCAATTATGTGTGAGGCATGTTATCCCTGCAACATATCTAATTCTTTGCAATGAAAGAGCCTTTGAATCCTTGGGATTATAGGCATGTGCCTCAATATCTTATCAGGAGGACCATATGATTTACCCTTTTTATTTGATTTATGGTACCTGCCATGCCCACATTTTGGACATATCACTTTTTCCGCATATTCTCCTCTATATAGAATACAATCATTCATACATGCATGATATGATATGTACTCAACACCCAACATTTTTAACATTTGCTTTGCCTCTTTGCAGCGATTGGGAAAGATATTATAACTTGGAAGAACCTTATCTTTGAATAATCTGCAGTTAATGGGAAATAGAAATGTACAGTGTTATTTAATGTTCATAAAATCGACCATTTTTAATGTTGATTGTGTGACAAGATTTCTCAAAATATAAGGCACTTAATGGTCAGTTACCTCAATATTGCAAAGAAACATGTGTTTTACATGAAAACATTTCCTTTCAAGTTGTAGAGTAACATTTTTGTCCCTAGCTGGGTAGACTTTGATGGACTAGGTCAAAAGAGAGGGATGTGGAAGCAGTTTTTAGGCTTTCGAAAAGGTATTAGTGATATGAGTATCATCCCCTAGCTCATCATTCTAGAATGCATCTAACAACATTTTCTCCATGGCAGTAGTATCTCTTAAATAATCATCCATACCAACCTCTATTTGATTGACTCCATTTCCAACTTGTGAAGAACTACTTTGATGTAGTCATTCCTAATTGGTGAATCTGGACGTAGTGGGAATTGAATAGGTGGTTGATTCAACCATTCTTGGTATGCTTCCTCTCTGATTTGTGCTCTTATTGCAGCCTTCTCTTGATTTTACATTGTAGTGGGGTTCAACGGAAGATAAAAGGTAGGTCTCTCATCATCATAATTCTAATTTCAAAAATATTGAGGATTCGTACATCGATGATATTGGTAAGCAAAATGCAATTGGTTTGTTCAAATAACATTATACCAAACAATTATTACCATCGCTAACCCATGATTACGGCTAGAAGATGGCATGTTATAATTGACAGGGTAAAGTGGTTATCCATTTTCATCTACCAACTTCTTGCGGTATGTTTCTCCTAATAAGAGCTTCCGATGTTTTTGAACTGGTGGAATATTTTCTGCTGAACTCGATTTTGAATCAGGATTCTGCAAATTTGGATACATTTTTATTCAAATTGATATGGATTAAAAAATAAATTCAATTAGATAATCAAAATATAAATAAAATCTAAATTTACTGGAGATGGAAAGGGAGAAATGCGATGGACTTTGATCAATATGGAATGGGATGGAATTTGAAGAATTGACCATTTTATATTATAAGTTTTTCTCCATGCATTTGAGAAAAATCAACAATAGGTTTTTAAGAAAAAGGTGACTTTAAGCATAAAATGTATACTATGAAGTATTGCAAGTCATATGGATGCAGCCTAAAAGATAATTTAAGATGAATATATTATTTTATGTGCAAATGAAAATTTAGATAACTTTTAAAGCATAATGGTGCGCTTAATTATAACAAACACACCAGTGCATATATAACAATGTAAAACATTGGGACGTTTAATTACTAACTGCACTGGTGATCAAGATTTAAAAAAAAAAAAAAAAAATTATATGATATCGGTGCTCCAAACA
>JASDQU010372793.1:81329-99557 GCA_032191745.1 Picea mariana
ACACCTTGCCTATGGAAGTTGACATATGAAAGAATTAATCCTTGAGGTACACATTTTGTTTATGTATCGCAAATCGAATCATGTTTTGAAATTTTATTTTAATTATTCATTTTATTTTACCACATTTGATAAATAGGTTTCTGATTTTTTTTTTGCTTCATCAATTTCATCGTCGTGAAGTTAGTAATAATGGACTTCCATGAAGAATGAAATATTATCCCACTCAATTCATGAGGTTGAATTACTATAAGGACCTAAAAATAGTTCATTTATTTGATACAACGCATATCGGGAAGAATGTGACGAAAACATTATGGCAAATCATAGATAGCAGGAGGGATAAAGAAAAAATTGTCAAAATTTGTAATGACATTTGGGAAGCCAATAATGCAATGCAAAGTGTGATCTGATCAAATGGCGATGGAGACCAAAATAACCTTCCATGGTTATTAACATAGCAACAAAGCAATGGTGTGAACGAGGTCATTCAAAAAATTAAATTTCCCACAGGTTTTTGTTCAAACATAAATAATATCTTAACGAAGAAAGGTGAATTTGGTGCGGTAAAAACACATGATTGGAATACCTTCATTAAGGTAATTAATCATTTTAGTATTCATATTTATATATTGGTCATATACATTTTTTGGGATTTTTATTTTTTTGTCTAGTTTTGAACAAGCAACGATTCGTTTTTATTGTTACATTATGTTCTATCTCTAACTCTCCCAAACGAATTTGACAACAACGTCAAATAAGTTATATATGATCTTGGAAAATACATGAGGTAAGTAGCTGCAATATATATGCAAAAAAAAAAAAAATCAAATTTTTGTTGTACTTGATGACATGTGTTTTACTTGTAATGTAATATGTATTTATATGTTTTGTTGAAACATGTTATTTTCTTGTGTCATGATTTGTAGATGGTTGTCATTGAAATAAATCCATGAAGATGATATAAAGTATTGGAAGAGAGAAATTCCTCGGCTAATGTGTGAGATGTAGAAGTATCTACCTCCAACATTTTTCAATGCACAAGAACACTACCTCATACACCAAGTTGAGGAGATTGAAATGTGTGGACCTGTACACACAAGGTCAATGTCGATGGTGGAGAGGCACTTGAAATCATTGAAGGCGTTGGTTAGACAAAGAGTATGTCATGAGGGTTCTATGGTGGAGGGATATATGGTATATGAATACATGGTGTATATTAGTCATTATCTTCCTAAATTAGCAGCGCAAGCTATGCATGTAGTGGATTTCATTTGGGATGTGAACTCCATCAAAAAATTTGAAAGGGAGCAGTTGTTGGGGAAAGGTACAATGAAGAAAGTCAGAGGTAATTAAATTTTGGATATTTTAAATAATTATATATTTTTTTCATTTTTTTGTGTATATGATCATACTCATTTAATATTTATTCTTTCATCATTTATTAATATTTACCATGGTTATAACTAATATTTAATATTGGTGAATTGTGAGTTTTTGATCGGTCAGTTGCTCAAGATTGCGATGCACTACATTTATACATTGCAAACAATCTTGATTGGATGAAGGTATGTATTGATAGATGTAAAGAACATCATGGCGGTAGGTTATCATGGAAAGAACTGTATAAATTGGTTAGAGAAGCTCATCGTAATGGATTTATCAATGTTACGTAGAGGGAAATAGATTTAGCATATTGTTTGAAAGATGGAAAGGCAAGAAAATTAACTCATTTTATTCAGTTATTTGATATTATATTAATGTCACTGTAGGTTTGTTTTTTTCATATATATTATACTTTCCAAGTTATATAAATTTGTTTATTATTAATTGACAATGCATCTTTTACATGTCTGGCATATTGCAGTTGAAACACCACAAGGCTATGTGGTGCAATGGTCGTAAATTTCACATCAAACAGTTGGATGAAACCAGAAAAAATTCTGATAATGGGATAGCTGCAATATTCTAGGTCACTAATGTTTCATATAGGAGTGACAGACGTGCTCGAGAATCTGAAAATATATACTATGGGTTTTTGAATGATATAATTGAGTGTGACTTTAATTCCTTCAAATTAGTTTTGTTCAATTTCAAATGGTATAGGATATGAATGCATGAACATGATGAGGAAAGAACCATTATTCAACATGCCAACGGATTTCCGATGATTAAAACAACAGTTTTTGAAAAAACAAATGACCGTTATGTTTTTCCAAGTCAATGTGAACAAGTATTTACTCAGGTTCCAGGTAAGAGGGATTGGTCATTTGTTGTTCAATATGATCCAAGAGGAAGGCCAGTAAAGTATATTGTAGATGAGGAAGATTATATTGAAGAAGAAGATGATGTAAAGATAGGGTAGGAAGAATATGGGTCGACAGATGAAGAAGATGGAGAAGATGAAGCAAGCATAGGAGACAATGCACCAGTTCTTGATGATGATATCAATGAAAATATGCTCGAAAATGGCATTGATGATGATGATGATATCATAAATCCTTTCAAAATTGTTTTAGAACTGGATGCTAACATTACAGGAGAATCCCCCTACGAACAAGTGGATTTCCTCTTAGATACTAGACCCCATTTTCCCCTTGGAGAATGAAACCCAAGTGGTCGATTTGATGTCATTATCAATCAATCCTACTCTCCCGTTAGAGAGTAAACCTGATTCTGCCCATGTTTTTCTCGTTGATACAAAATCTACCATGCTAGGGGGCATTCCTCCTTCTCCCGTGAAACCCCCTCCAAGTAATGAGGCCATTCTTTTTTATTGGGGTGTGCTAACTGGACCTCACCTTCCCTCTCACATTCCTTTCAAGATTATAGTACAAGTTTGTGGTCGGGACGTTCCTCATGCGTTGATAGATGAAGGTTCTTTCGTTAGTATTTTTTCCTTTATTGCTTGGCAAGCTTTGGGTTATCCTCAGCTTGTGTCGGTTACCCAGACTATGTTCACTTTTAACAAAAGAACCAGTCAGCCTTTTTCCGTAACTTTGGGAGAGAAAATTGTCTTTATTGATGTTATGGTAGTCCAAGACCCTTTGACTTTTGATTTAATCCTTGGGCGAGATTATGTCTATGCCATGAAAGCTATTGTGTCCACTCTCTTTCGTGTGATATCTTTCCCGCATGATGGAAGAATGGTGACTACTGATCAACTTTCATGCGTTGGTCCTGACTTGATTACCAACCCAATGACCTCGCTAAACGGGTCTTATATGCAGTCGGTATCACCTCTACCATAGGTAAATTATGTGGCGTTGTCTCCCATGACTTCAACTTTAGATGACTTAGATCCGATAGTTGACATGGTGATCTCTTCGGTAGGGCTATTGGAGCATGATCTCCTTACCCCTGTCACGACCCTCGACATGTGTTCCTTCCAGAGCATTGTTATTCCATCTAGGGAAGATCTCTTGGAATCCATGATCATTTTTTGTCCCTTGACATGGTTTCCTTACAGAGCATTATCCTCTTGGAAACCATGATCAAGAAGAGGCTACGAGCATAGTTTTTTTCTCTCTGTAGCAAGCTCATTAAAAAATGAAACAGAGATCTGGGGATTGAACCTGGAGCCTTGAACATAGTTCTTTTCCTATGTCAAGCTTGTTAAAAAATGAAACAGTCACCTCTCCTGTCAGGTTGCGTCTTTCGCTAGATCTCGTAGATGTCGATTTGAGTCTTTCGTTAGGTCTTGTATTTGAACCTTCATTTCATCCACCTGTATCATTTTTCTCCATCTAGTAAAGAAATTGGTGACAACCTCAAAATCAGTGAATGAATTGAAGCTTGGGGGGCATGTCTCCAGCCTTTTATTTTCATTCTGGAGTTATGGTGCTAGCTTTTCAAGATGGGGCCAGAGTACCAACCATCCATGGGTATCCCAACCTTTGGAAATTACGTTAGGAATTTACAAGCATACTTTAATTTTGTTTCAAGCTTGTGTCAAAAATGAAACCAATAACGAGCATGGTCTTAGTTCCTTCTCACGCTCTAAAAAACAAGAGAATGAACTGAGCAACCTTTTATCTATTTTTCAGACTTGTAAAGGTTATACGAAAAAGGAATCCCCTGGATTCTCCTTTAAATCTCTTTTCAAACTCTCTAAACATGAAAAGATTGTTGAGTGATCTTGCTTCCTTTCACACTCATTAAAAGGTTTGAAAGGGTTCCTTGCGAGTGGTAGTTTATCTCTTTTTCGACCTCACGAGACTAACATTATGAAAAAGAACAACCCTAGAGTCATCTTTAAGTTCTTTTCAGAATCTCTAAATAGGAAAAATAACTGAGTTTACCTTCTCTAGACTCGTTAAAAAAAATATACATTGAAGGGCCCACATGGGACCGAACCCTTACTTCTTCTAGTTCGTTAAACAAAGGAAGAGGAATTACCGAAGGTGCGTTATATCGAGTATGTGTTACCCTCCTCGAGCTTGTTAAATTAAAAACAGGTAATCGTCTATCTGGATGGGGGGGGGAGTTTGAAGGAAGCAAGCCAAACAGTTTTTGAAAACATCACAAGTCACTTTTACAAACAGCCTTGAACATGGCACTTTGTCTTTTCATACATTTTAATCTGTTGAACCTCTACACTGAACCAATCCTTTGAGTTTCTTTACTCCTTTGGGTCACCTGAGGAAAGTCACGGTATCCACTAAGTCATCATGTTTTGGTCCATGTCATGTTTCTGCTATTGTGCCTCAGTGTTCAAGGGAAGTATCTTCTTTGAGATTCAACCATCAAAAATCTTTTATTTCAACACCTATGTCAGTCCATGTTCATTTTATCCATCAACTTACATCTCTGTGTTATTTTTGTTTCATTGATGGGGGATATATCAAGGCCCTCCTTCGACGAGTATGTTCCTGTTGACTTCAGCACATTATCCGGGAATTAGAATTAGAAACCAGTTAGTACCTTGGGACCTGCATGCCTCAATGGCAGGCCTCCTCACTTCCGATAATAGATTTACATCATTGACCTCTGATCGGATGATTCCATGAATGTTTCAATTCATCTCATTTATTCACATTCACTGTAATGTACTAGGGTGCCTTGGGAATCATTGCCATCAATGGTGATTTCCCTCACACTTGTTAACGGTTTACCTCATTGACCGATAATCAAGTGGTTTCTGCCATGTTCGACATCAAGACATCTATTCACATGGTTAGACTCGTACTACATCAGGATTGGTAAGAGGACCCTAGGTTGAGTGATCACTCTGAAATGTACTTTACCCAGGTTGCGACAAAGTTTCTCTTGAATGTTGACACATATATTGTCACATAGATCCACTTTGTATTGGTCTGTGGCTATGTCTTATCGTCTTGTAGATCCACTGTGTATTTTTTGTGGCTATGATCAGTTCATGTCATGGAATTATAGATCCACATTGTATCTTTGGTGGCTATACTCTTTGTTAATATAATTATGGATTCGTAGTGTATCTTATTGCATCCATACCTTGCAAGTATTTATCACCCAAGCATAGGTATGGTTGTCTTGGGTTTGAAACATGTCATAATATTTGTTTGATGGTTGTGTGCAGCCTCTGCCAGGTTCTCTACATCCATACTCTTGCTCAAAAAAGTCTACAAATTAATTTATTCATCACGTCTTCTAACCTCGCACTTTGGGAGGCAATCTGTTACACATCAAAATTACTCATTTCAATGATGACCTATTGTCGTTATTACAAGCGTTACAAGTGTCGCATTTTAGCCATAGTTGTCGCAAGTGTCACAAAAATCATACTTCCATAAATCCTATGTCTTATCTCTAACGACATCACAGGGACACTTAAGACACCTTCAAAGACTGGTTTAAGAAAGAGAAATCATTTGAGAAAAAGTACAAGTCTTTTTCCATGGAAAAAAACACTCAAAAATCATTTTTAAAGGGAAGCACTCCCCTATACACTGTCAGGGAGTGCCAACGCTCTATACCCTCTTTTGGGGGAGCATTGCACTGATCTGTGCCCCATTCTGAGGGAGCGTTGGCCTATTTTAGCAAATCTTGGGTTGTTGAGGAAAATTAGGGAAGAATCCCCTTCATCTCTAGAGTTGGTTGGATTCGAATCTGAGGTCAAGGCTCGATCTTAGGGAAGATCCACAAATGAAGGATAAGGATCCTCAACCTATCCCAAGGATCGACTGCTTGGGTTGAACTCTCTAATGGAAGAGTGGGATCGACTGAAGATGGGATCATATTAACCACTTTGTCAACTGGTTCAACTAAGGATGTGACCAGATTGACGACATGATCAACCGGATTGACCGATGAAGGGACCGGAACAACCACTTTGGCACTCGTCAGAGGAGGAGTTAGATTGACCATGTTGGCACTCTTCAGATGAAGGGTGGGACTGACCAATGGTGGGACTGGATCAATCACTTGGGTTTCACTTTTTAGACGAAAAGTGGGGTTGATCGATGACGAAACTAGATCAACTACTTTTGTTAGTGGTTCAACCAAGGATGAAACTAGATTGACCACCTGATCAACCGGACTAACCAGGGATGGAACCGGATTGACCATTCCATCAACAAACTATGGGTTGGGGGAAATATTACGATAACCAATTGGAAGTTGAAGCTTTACCAAAAGAGAAGAAGCCTCGTCTATACGGGGACAAAAGTGAGAGTAATGATCACCTTTGCATAACATGCAAGGAAACTTAACAGTTGTCTTATTCTTACCAACCTTAACGTCACTAGTTGATGTGGTGTCACCAACATGTCTAGAAGGGGCCGATGACGTGGAGGAACACATTTCTAAGACCTTGGGAAGACCAGGAAAATCCCTCAGAAAGTGGTCACCCTTACAAATAATGCAAGGGAATTTGGGTTTCAGATTCTTCGTTTTAATCTTTTCTACCTCATCAACACTCCTAGTATGATTAATAGCAGTTGGTTTCTTGGATCCAACATATGACATGGTTGGAGACTTGGTCCTTTTCTGGTTCTTCTTCTTCTCTTTTCATTTCTTCTTCTTCTTATCAACCTGGCTACTCGCTTTAGAGATTTCACTAGGAGGAGAAGGAGAAATGGAAGGAGACCTGATGGGCAAAGAAGGAGAAAGGTCGACATGAGATTGATGTGTGGGTGGTGTGCTTACATTTGAAGCACCTGCATTTGAGATCACCAGAGTGGAAAATTACCATACCGGTAACCCAATTGTGAGACATGGAAGGCTCAAAGTAGCCATGTAAGGAGGACCAACATTTTCATAAGAAGGAAAAACAAAGGTTTCCCCTGGCAAAGGGGTTCCTTCATTGGTCATTCCAGGAACTGACACCATAAAAAATAAAGATGTAACCTAGATTTTGCTAGGGAGAACAAACATCACACACTAAAAAACTAGTAAGAAAACAAGCAAACAAAACCTTCTCACAATGAGCACACTAGTTGGTGATGAAATCCAACATCGTGAGAACAAAGTAAGAAGGGGTTGAGATAGAGAGGGTGGAAAAGTTACGTTGATGACCTGCTTAACGGACTTACGCCTTGGTGTAAGCTCCCACACATAATCGTAGGTAAACACTCCAAGGATCCCAAGTGAGTTTGGCCAACGTCGATTCCAGGTATTGTGAAGACTTGCCCCTCCATAATCACCTTGTGTAAAGGCCCTAAAGAGATAGGTCACTAAGGTTACCAACTACAATAGTAATGCCTGGGGAAACAATCGACAGTCTGATCCACACGTAAGGGCAAGGTATCTGGCCCAAAATCAACTTGAAAAGCTTCCAATCATCATTGTGGGTATACCTTCAAGTGACCCCCATAATACGTGCAATCTCTACACCAAGACCAACAAAGCAGGGTGAATAACTCTACCAGTCTTAATGTGACCTTAGGTTTGACTCTTGTGTGAGAAGGGCTTCCCAGGACAAAATGTAGCAATTAGATTTCACCGCTCCTTAACACAAGATTATATGTTTGTTTGTATCTTTGGAAATTTATCTTTCACACCTATTCCAAAGCCCTACAACTAATCTGATGTAGGTTTTCCACTAGAAAATATAAAAATGTCTAATCATTTTTTAGTTTAACGCTTTATTTTTAAGTCTATTGTTACTCAAATGGAAAATGGCGTGGAAAATATAGTGTTTTGACCGACTCAAAAGTTATGCAAAGAGATGAAGATTAAATCTTTTCATTTTGATGAAATCTATGCTACGAGAAGGAGAAAACGTTCATCATTACAGATGCACAATGTCATAAAAAGGCTAAAAACCATGCAATTTCGCTACTTCAAATGCAAGCTAGTTTCACTGCCCAAAAGAAAAAATACATTTATCTTCTTTGTTTGATTATAACGCATACAAAAATTAAATACAAAACCTTCAATGCTCCACTACTTTCAATCAGGAGAAAGAGTCCTATGTAGATGCAAAAGACACGAAGCAAAAGGGCTACAAACAAAGCATGCATGCAAGGCAGTGAGGTATGAAAGAAAACAAGTAGAAACTTGTTCTAACAAGAAATAACACCATCAAGTATTATACAACCAATCAAGCATTCAAGGAATACAATAAAATGCAGAGAAGAATCCAAGAAATGATAGGGAGAAAGAGAAATCACTCAAAACTGTCCTGTCAAAAAAGTAGCTAGAAAAGGCAATTTCACATTTCTGAAAAACATTTCAAGCTCTAATCAAGACAACAGGGAGTGATAAGCATTAAAAACCATCAAAAACCAACCACAGACATTGGGTAAAGATCTCTGCAAAACAGCTGCAAAAGACTGAGAAGAAGAAGAAAAAAACTCTCAAAAAAGAGACTAGCGCTCCCTAACACAAGGGCACAGAGTGTTGCAACTCTCCCTAAAACACTATAGGGGAGTTTTGGAGCTCTGGTATGGCCTAGGGGGGGCTTCTAGTCCTCCCAGAAACTCAGAAAAAGAGAAAAAAATTGCAAAAACTCACCCAGAATGCATGAAAATTTGTGAAATTGCTAGTGAAGGTAGGAAAAGGTGAATTGATGATGAACAACCAGGAATTTATTGAGAAAATGACCTCAAATATCAAATGTAACAGATCATATATCCTTGAATTCCTTACAACAACTTTCATTCAATCACATAAGTGAGAAAGCAGTAGATTGACTCCAAATTTCAGGGAAGAAGAGTGACTCAAAGCAAGGAAAATAGATGTCAAAAATCCAAACAAAACATCATTAATCCTTATAAATCAAAGATTTGGATGCTAAAAAATGGCACACTAAGATAGCATTAACCCTGAGTAGATGAATCAGCAAAAAGACAATTGAGAAACCAACTACCAAGAAGATTTTTGCAAAAAAAAGACCAATGCTCTGGTGTCAAGGGCACTGAAGCATTGCAATGCTCTATGGGAGGCTTCAAGGGAGTTCCAGCACTCTGGTAGTAGAGGCAGGGGAGTGCTAGCCTCTTAGAACTCAAAAAAAGTGCTGAGAAATAAAATAAAACTCAGGAAAAATGCAAAAATTCAGTGTGTAAGATGAATCCAAGAGCCAACAACACATCTAAGGCTTAGAGACATAGCATGCATAAGATCTAAAGGTGAGCAAAGGCCAAAAACAAGACCAAGGAAGGAAACCAAAACTGAAAGCTTCCTCCCCAGTGGAGTCGCCAATTTATGTTACAGGAGAATACCCCCACGGACAAGTGGATTTCCTCTTGGATACTAGACCCCTATAACCAAAGTAGAAAGGTGCAAATTTTGAACACTGACATTCCTTCTAATGAAGCTAAACTAGTTAAGGAATAAGAAGAAAGGAATACAAATACCTTTAATAACATTTGTCCATGCTCAATCTAGGATGATCTTGATCTCCAAGTCTTTCATAAGGTCCTGCAATCGAAGGAACAACAACGACAAAACATACTTCCTATTCCTACCATGATTATCTTCGAAATAGATCTATCAAAAAGAACAAATTCATGAAACATACACAAATTTGAAGGAAACATGCCAAGCACACACACACACACACACACACATATATATATATATATATTAATGAAAACAAATCAAAGTGCTTACAACCATAGATGTAGATGCAACAACTTCACCAAGCTCTCTTTGTCTAGACCCTTGCTCAAAAGTTCCACGATCAGAATGATTGTAACTTTCACTAATAAATCTCCCTTATGAGATCATAAGTTTGATGTCTTGCATGTATCCCCCTTTCACCATGAGGAGGCCTCCTTATATAGGGTTGGAGAGGCCTAACCACCTAAGAGATTCTTGGGATAGGTTGAGGATATTTCTCCTTCATTTGTGGATCTTCCCTAAGATCAAGCCTTGACCTCGGATCTAAATCCAACCAACTCTAGAGATGAAGGGGACTCTTCCCTGATTTTTCTCAACAGCCCAAGATTTGCTCAAATAGGCCAGTGCTCCCTTAGAATGGGGCACAGACCATTGCAACGCTCCCCCAAAAGGGGGTACATAGCATTGGCACTCCCTGATAGTGTATAAGGGAGCACTGCCCTTTAAAAATGATTTTTGATTGGTTTTTTCCATGGAAAAAGACTTGTACTTTTTGTCAAATGATTTCTCTTCCTTAAACCATTCATTGAAGGTTTCTTAAGTGTCCCTGTGATGTCGTTAGAGACACTACATAGGCGAGATGGTAGTATGATGTTTGCGACACTTGCAACAGTTATGGCTAAAATGCGACACTTGTAATGCTTGTAATGACGACAATAAAGTCATCATTGAAATGAGTAATTTTGATGTGTAATAGCTAATACATATATTGAGTTGGATGATCAAGAAGAAGATATAGAAGAACAATGATACAAATGTTTTGTTGGTCTATGAGGTACGTAACTAGATATTTTAATTTGTATGAATTATTCTCTTTAAATAATTTTTAATTATGTGGGTTAATTACATGTTTTTAATTTTTATTTCATTTTTGTTTTGGTAGTTTATATGCATGATTACTATGTTTCTTTTGTTTGTTTTTTATTTTATATATTGGGTATTGGGGAATTGAGAGTGATGTGAGGGGGGGGAGGGGCCATATGAGCTTCCACCTTCATGTGGTTGGCCTTGTTTAGTAGAGAATAAATTATTCTCGAAACCAAGAGAAGTTCATTCATCCATCTTTATACTCAAAGATCACTCACAGACCCACTCTATATATCATCTCATATTTTCCTCGTTTCATTTTAATTTTATTATCGGTCGAAGATTAAAGGAAACAACTATTAAAAGACATTGTACTAGGTATAGAGTACATGATGGACAATAGTGACCTGTGAATGGGGACAACATTGAATTTTTTTCAAAATGTTTATGTATAACATCATACATCCTTGAGTCTTGAAACCCTCACTATGTGGGGTCGGTGCATGAAATTTGTGGTGGTTGAATTGGAAGTTCCATGAAATTTCAAGAGAGTTCCAACAAAGATTATACAGATGGAAATAAAAACATTTGACAAACATGAATGCCCATTATGAATGTTGTTGAAAACATGGACGATGTTAAAGATTCTATGGTCGAGACATTAGACATCCTTGAGTCTTGAAACCCTCCCATGCTGTCAATCCATGTGTCTAGTCTAACCATGTTGAATTTCAACGCATACATGCACAGTTTGAACAAATTTCAACATTGGCCCCATTCTCTACTCACTGTGTGGGGTCGGTGCAAGATGATGTTTGTGGTGGGTGAATTGAAGCTTCTGCGACATCAACTTGACTTGGCAATTCAATAATCAAACCCTCCTTAAGTATTATGTGGGGACATCAAACATCCTTAAGTATTGAAACCCTCCCATACCTTCAAGGCAACTATCTAGTCTAACCATGTCAAATTTCGATGCATACAGGCACGGATTGAAAACATTTCAACGTTGGCCCCATTCACTGGTCACTGTGCGGGGTCAGTGGAAGAAATTTGTGATGGGTGTATTTGAAGTTCCATGTCAAATTTCAAGATAGTTCCGACAACGATTATATATAAGGGAACACCGAATGATGACAATGAGAGGTGAAACATGATGAATGTTGATGCAAATGTGGACGATCTCAAAGATTATGGGTGGACATCATACATCCTTGATTCTTGAAACCCTCCCATATATTCAAGGCATGTGTCTAGTCTAACCATGTCAAATTTCGATGCATACAGGCACATATTGAAGAAATTTTAATGTTGGCCCCATTCAGTATTGATCACTATGCGGGGTCAGTGCATGACATTTGTGATGGCTGAATTGGAAGTTCTGTGACATTTCAAGAGAGTTCCAACAAAGATTCTACAGATGGAAACAACAACATTTGACAAATATGAGACGTCCATTATGAATGTTGTTGCAAACATGGACGATCTCAAATATTATGTGGCTGGGACATCAAACATCCTTGAGTCTTGAAACCCTCCCATACCATCAAGGAATGTGTCTAGTCTAACCATGTTGAATTTCAATGCATACATGCACAATTTGAAGAAATTTCAACGTTGGCCCCATTCACTGCTCACTATGTGGGGTCGGTGCAAGATGACATTTGTGGTGGGTGAATTGAAGCTTCTACGACATCAAATCGAATTGGTAATTCAACAATCAAACCCTCCTTAATTATTATGCAGGGACATCAAACATCCTTAATTATCAAAACCCTCCCATACCTTCAAGGAAACTCTCTAGTCTAACCATATCAAATTTCGATGAATATGGGCACAGATTGAAAACATTTCAATGATGGCCCTATTCACTGCTCACTGTGTGGGGTCGGTGGAAGAAGTTTGTGATGGGTGTATTTGA
Source organism: Picea mariana (assembly GCA_032191745.1). Lineage (NCBI taxonomy): Eukaryota > Viridiplantae > Streptophyta > Pinopsida > Pinales > Pinaceae > Picea > Picea mariana. The sequence goes on from JASDQU010372793.1 coordinate 94,096, forward strand.
AGTTCCATGTCAAATTTCAATATAGTTCCGACAACGATTCTATAGAAGGGAATGAAAAATGATGACAATGAGAGGTGTAGCATGATGAATGTTGATGCAAATGTGGACCATCTCAAAGATTATGTGGGGACATCATACATCCTTGAGTCTTGAAACCCTCCCATACCTTCAAGGCATGTGTCTAGTCTAACCATGTCAAATTTTGATGCATATAGGCACATATTGAAGAAATTTCAACATTGGCCCCATTCACTAGTGCTCACTATGTGGGGTCAGTGCATGACATTTGTGGTGGTTGAATTGGAAGCTCCATGATATTTCAAGAGAGTTCCAACAAAGATTCTACAGATGGAAACAATGATATTTGAAAAATATGAGATGCCCATTATGAACGTTGTTGCAAACATGGACGATATCAAAGATTATGTGGTCGGGACATCAAGCATCCTTGATTCTTGAAACCCTCCCATACCGTCAAGGTATGTGTCTAGTCTAACCATGTCGAATTTCAATGCATACATGCACAATTTGAAGAAATTTCAATGATGGCCCCATTCATTGCTCACTATGCAGGGTCGATGCAAGATGACATTTGTGGTGGGTGAATTGAAGCTTCTGCAAAATCAACTCGACTTGGTAATTCAATAATCAAACCCTCCTTAAGTATTATGCGGGGACATCAAACATCCTTATGTATCTAAACCCTCCCATACCTTCAAGGAAACTATCTAGTCTAACTATGTCAAATTTTGATGCATATGGGCACATATTGAAAACATTTCAATGTTGGCCCCATTCACTTCTCAGTGTGTGGGGTTGATGGAAGAAATTTTTCATGGGTGTATTTGAAGTTCCATGTCAAATTTCAAGATAGTTCCGACAATGATTCTATAGAAGGGAATGACGAATGTTGACAATGAGAGGTGTATCATGATGAACATTGATGCAAATGTGGATGATATCAAAGATTATGTGGGGATGTCATACATCCTTGAGTCTTGAAACCCTCCCATACCATCAAGGCATGCGTCTAGTCTAACCATGTTAAATTTTGATGCATACAGGCACATATTGAAGAAATTTCAACGTTGGCCCCATTCACTAGTGCTCACTATGTGGGGTCGATGCATGACATTTGTGGTGGTTGAATTGGAAGTTCCATGACGTTTCAAGAAAGTTTCAACAAAGATTCTATAGATGGAAACAATGACATTTAAAAAATATGAGACGCCCATCATGAACATTGTTGCAAACATGGACGATCTCAAAGATTATGTGGTCGAGACATCAGAAATCCTTGAGTCTTAAAACCTTCCCATACCGTCAAGGCATGTGTCTAGTCTAACCATGTTGAATTTTGACACATACATGCACAGTTTGAATAAATTTCAATGTTGGCCCCATTCACTGCTCACTATGTGGGGTCGATGCAAGATGGCATTTGTGATGGGTGTATTGGATATGCCATGACATTTAAAGAGAGTTATGAAAACGAATATTCTATAGATGGAAATGAAGAATGATGACAATGAGACATTAATTATATTGAACATTGATGCAAACATGGATGATCTCAAATATTATGTGGGGACATCAAACATCCTTAAGTATCAAAACCCTCCCATACCTTCAAGGCAACTATCTAGTCTAACCATGTCAAATTTCGATGCATACGAGCACAGATTGAAAACATTTCAACGTTGGCCCCATTCACTACTCACTGTGCAGGGTCGGTGGAAGAAATTTGTAATGGGTGTATTTGAATTTCTCACCTAGGGCATCTACTCTTTTATCCTTATCACAATGGACCTACATGTCACTCTACCCATCTGTCAAACTCTTTAGTTGACAAGTATGTTGTTATTTTTGACTTTTCAAATAATCCAAAGAACAAAAGAACAAAGTGGGTGACCCAAAAAACAAAGTAGTGGTTTTCTATAATCTATATAAATTATATACTATCCTAGGTAAACTATCACCAAGAATGACCATTTATATATCAATATCCTATAGATGAGGTTGAATAATGACTTGTCATTATTGAATAATTGGTATAACACAACAATGTCGAAAAATATGCACAACTCTTAACACAGACAACCTAGAAAAATATGTCATACTCTGAAAAGTATGTATTCTAGAGTCGTTTTCCTTACAAAAACCACATAAGCATAACTTTTGAACCTCTCTTGCTTAGATCTAAAAGGTTGGCAGTCCACCGTTGAGAAGTAATAATTGGACTAGTATTAGTTTTCTCATCCAAATGATCTAAAGTTTTTTCCTATTCCACGGTAAGATTAAGATGGATCATGACAATGATAACATTTATTCAACCATCAGTAAAGAAGACAGGAGCACATATTTTTGACTTTAGGATGACTTTTGAGGATGGTAGCCAATCTTTTTTACTAGAAAGTACAAAAGGGATTGTTAGGAATCCATAACTCATCCAACTACCAAATATACATACAAATATGTCATTTTCTTTAGAATTTTGACGAGGGTAATTTTCATGGTACAAAATCATGAAATCATTCCAATGGAACCAATTTTGAATTATTGGACTCTAAAAATTCTTGACCTCACAACTATGCACATTCGATAGATAGATTTGGCAAGCAAGACTTAAATATTGTTTATCCAACCATTAGAAAAAGAGAGATTATGCGTATATGTTAAAAACATATACACTTTCCAAGCTAAAATGGATACACTTGAACCAAACATGGGCATTTTGCTTAATTTGAGGCTTAAAAAAATGGTCCATGTGACATTACTAAAAATTTCTCTAATCATCCACGCTACAAGATAATGTAGTCCCTTATGTGATAATATCAACCCAATTAATCTTTCTAATGTCCTTCATCATCCAATAGATCTTCCAACTAACTTTGGAATCAATTTTTATTTAGGAGAAGGTCAAAATAAAGAGTTTTGAAAGAGGTTATTTAGGGGTTTCTAAGCACAAGCAAAGGGAAGCTTTGGAGAATTATTTTTTCTACAAAACAAGAAGTAACATCCTTGCAAGATATTCATATTAAGAGAGGTCAAATCCTAGTGATTTCAATATGGTATCTTCATTTGGATCTTTTCTAGCATCCATTGCCACATTTGAAGAAAATGTATTAAATCTAATTATAATTTTCAAGAACTTAAAGTTTGTCTTATGTATATATTCTCCCAATTATAATTTACAAACGTTTATTTTTTCTATGTATAATTTTTTAAGCCCATACAAACTACAATCACACTTCAAAACCTATTATCGTTGAGTATTACAACAACACCAAGAACCTCATATGTTTTGACCAAACTAAAATATTAGCTAAAACTGAACACTATTTGACTAGGATCATTAGAGAAGCTATTGAAATTGAGAAGTTATTTTATTTTTACATTTTTACTCCCTATTTAACCTTCCTCACCCTCTTTCCAATTCAAATTTATTCATTTGTACCCTCTTTTTTTCGTTCTCCTATTGATTTCTCTATGGTTTGTTGGTTGCTTTCCTCACTTGATGCCATTTCCTTGTTTCTTTTCTTCCACTTCTCCTTTTTTTCCTTTAATTATATTTGTGGACAAAATTATACATTTTTCAATAGTTAACTTTATTTATTTTTACTTTAATTATTCTGCATTGATCCCTTTGAATTAAAATTATTATTAACCATTTCTATTCTTAATTTTAGTATCATTATTATTGTCTTACTATTATTTTTAGCGCTTAAGATTGTACCTAGCAAGTGTAGAGGTATGCAACATGTATGAGTCCAATGTCTCACTAGCACATAATCAAAATCAATCGAAATCAAAACATTTTTAATTATTCCTATTACATTTTAAAACCAATGGCCAAATACAAACTCGATTAGTATTCCTTCAACAAAAATCCATTCAGTGCTTTCATAAACTTCATAAAATTTAATCTTGATAAACAATGTATGCTGAGTGGTTTCTTGAGCATAGTCCATTCTCTAACTTAAATATTGTCATGAATACATCTTTTGATACATCCATAATTATGTATCTTTCACTGTTATAAGAATGATTAGATTAAAATAGCAAAGCTTTAGCGATAATTTAATAAGATGTCATGGAAAAAAAAGATGTCACCTACTAAAATTGAAAGAACCCATATTGTCTTAGGAATGCTTTAAATAAAACTTGTTAATACATTCTAAAATGGTCCTTGTCAATAATCCCCATGACCACATGTTTTTTAAAACTCCTACTTGGTGTACAAAACCTCCTAATGGTGCCCGTATTTGAAGCACAAACCAAATATCCCCTCTAAATGGATTGTGTTGTGATTCAAGGACTCATTCATGGATCATGAGCCTTAAAAGATTCATTTAGGTACTAATACCCTTTATTTTCTCCCATGACCATGGTTAAGGTCTTGAGACCCATCCCTTATGCCTAAAACTTTCTAAGGATGCTAATATATCATTCATAGGATAACAATTCTATCTAAAGGGTTTATGTGATGGTTTGAGGTGTCATTAAAGAATTATGATCCTAGAAGATTAGCTTAGGTACTATGGCCCTTATTTTCCTACGTCAATGATGATCAAGGCCATGAGACCCATGCCAAGTATATAAAATCTCTCAATAATGTCCATATCCCAGAATGAGGCCAATGATTTTGGTTTGTGTTGTGGTTTAAGTCCTAGTTCAGGGATCAGTTCCCTATAAGATTCATTTTGGGCCGATAGCCCAAGACCCATCCCTTATGTGCAAAGACCCATCCATGATGAATAATACCCCTCAAACTCATGGGGGGGAGGAAATAGATGCATAGGGGCTCTCATCTTTAAGGTATTCACCAAGATATTTCATGGGAGAACACGATGTTTCTTCAACAATTCTCTCTTCATGTGCTTGAGCACACAGATCAATGAACCATGGGGGACATTCCATTTTTTTAACTCCTTACCTTAAAAACCCTATAATACCCATAACCTATATGACCCATATCCATTGAACTCTATAATTTGAAACACAACCCCTATAAACAATATTATTCTAATCCCTAACTTATAAAACCATTAACACCTAACCTCTATAAACAATAGTATTCTAGTCTCTAACCACTAAAATTCTAAATAGGAATGAACTCTAAATTTCTATGAACCATGTTGGATCATGTTGTCATTGATGCCAATGGTTTGATTGATTGATGTCATTGATTGATGTCAAGTGATTGATTGATGTCAAAGGATTTATTATTGATGATTGATGTAATATAATATGTATTGTTTTTTATGAGAATGCATAGATGAAGATGGATCAATGAGTTGTCATTGAAATGATGAAGATGGATCGATGTGGTTTCATTGGTATATGATGTATTGTTGGAAAAATGTATAGATGACTCATTATTGTCTTATCATGATTGATAAGGTGCACAAATGGATGAACTCCAAAGTGCTACCCTTATGGTGAAATCCCTCATGGGAAGA
>JASDQU010372794.1:30526-48166 GCA_032191745.1 Picea mariana
AGCTTCTTGTCTCCTATCTAGAATTGGGATCAAAGAATTAAGTACCATCACTAAATTTTACAGGTCCAACTATTTTCTACTCAAGGAAACTTTTTAAAATAATTTAATCTCTCATGAGGCTACAAGTGAATATCCCCATTGGTTCATTGGAGGGGAATTCAATTTAATAAGGTTTGTGGAGGGGGGAAAGTAGGCTTACATAGGCAAAGCCCTCTTTTTACGTTAATTAACTACTTTGTGGATTATCACCATTTCATTGACACTCTCCCTAGCATAAACTTCTTCACATGCAATTATAGGAAAGTTAGACAATACCACTTAGGGAAAATACTTGATAGTTTTTTTCTGTTAAAGGTTTTTTTTTACAATCAATATGAAGTGGAAACTTGGGTTGTCCTAGGGGTGGGTTGATGTCATTGGCATGTTTTATTATCAATAATGGCCCTGTCTAAGATGATAAAATGACCTTTCCAATTTGAAAAGGTATGGCTCATCCATCTAGGGTTCAAGGAACAAATGGGCAAGTGGTGGCACGGGCTCCAATTTTGCAAGGGCTCACCTATATTCATATTTTAATTAAAGCTAAAATCCATTAAAGGAAACCCTAGGAAGTGGAGAAGGAAAATTTTGGAAACATACTGGAGAGGAAAAGGAAAATATATTGGTTTATGGAAGAGATACAAGAAGGGATAATGATACAAGGAATGACAAAAATAAAAATAAATTTAGGGTTTTTACACCTCCCCTTAAACAAAAAACTAAGAACACAGTAGAATCGACCAAGAATCCATCGAGTACGCGGGGGTGAGAAAAAATTATCAAGGGTGAGAATAACTTATCGATTTAGACGACATTATGTATATGTTCTTTGTCTCTGTCTTTGTGGTAGCGTCGCTCTCTGTCTCTGGATGGCGCTTTCTCTCTGTCCTGTCTCGGTCGTGGTAGGGTTGCTCTGTCTCCTTGGTGCTTTCTCTTTGTTTGTGTCTTGGAAGTAGTTGTCTCATTGGCGTTTTCTCTCTGTTTGTGTCTCGGCAATGGTAAGGTCGCTCTGTTTCAGCGTTTGCAAGCTGCAAGGGTGAGGGTTCCGGTGGTCGAATATTATGAGGGAGCGAGTTTGAATATGTTATATATATAACATATATAGCATATATGTTATATATATAACATATATAGCATATATGTTATATATATATATATATATATATATATATATATATATATATAACATATAGTGCGGGGGGGTCGAGCTTTGTTTATATATATATATATATATATATATAATATATATAATATATGTTACTTTTGTGGAGGCGTTAATATGAACTAAAATTAAATAGACTTAAAAAATAACTAATCAAGATTAGATCTTGTGACCAACTTTATATTACAATATAGAGCTAATGAAATTAGAACCTCATTGTTAAATTATGTATTGGCATGTCCTTGAGAATGAGGGCTCATGCTGAGAAAAATTGTTTGACATGGTCTTGTGCTTCATATTGCATAGAACCCACTTGCTCCAAATTATTGTCTAGCATCAAGGATAATTGAGAAAGAAAGGTTTGTTTTTAATTTACCAAATTGTATAAATTGTGGTCTTTCATGATCATTGAATTAGGCTCGTGATTTGTTTTGACCTTTCCCATCATATATTCAAACTTTACAAGGATTTGGGAGAAAACGAATTGTCATATTGTAAATTTTATTAGAAAAACTCCATTGTGTATTATTTTATATTAAAAGGTTAAAGTCACCTTTATTGTATGTTTTGATCCCATCTACATGGGAAAAAACTATGCTCAATGTCATCTAGGTGTTGTTACAAATAGGAAAAAATATGTGTTCTCGATCCTTCCATGTTTGGGATGTGTCTTGGAATAAAAAAGATGTCTTAGACAACCTCTAATAATATACATTTATGTGAGGCATAGAATGCTTCCACTAGATCCTCTTCTGATTTGTGGAGAAACAAGCAATTTTAGTCGATGATGTGTATTATATGTATCTTCATAATATTCATGGGCAAGGAAGGTGGCATGGTGATGCTTCCATCCTATGCTTCTTGTTAGAATAATCGTAATTGTGTTCCTAAGGTAGGGACAACTCTACATGTGATGCTATGTGATCTTCAACCAAAGGAAAGAGGTTTGGGAGACAATCCTTCCTCCTTCATTGGCTCTTGTACTAAAGGAAGATAATATTGTGTAGTACTAAACTTGACCCTATAGTAGGGTCCTCTATCAGTGAGTACCCCAACATTTTTTCTCCCATATATAAAACTTCTCTTTTGTCTCCTAGTTGAAGCAATAGATAAGGGAATATTTAGTTCCATGAATGACGAAGAAATTTCTAGAATGGAGTTTTTTTTGGGGAAGTATGGGTAAGAAATAATAGACTTTTTGAATCTAGATCATTAAGATATTTGTTTTGGTCAACTTGCTACTATATTTGACAATGAGAAATAAGAATTTCCTATGCCCATTTGGCTCATTTTACCTTAAAAAGAAGTATGTACTTTTTAATATATTCTAGGATACCATGAGAAATAGGGGTCGAACACATTGCAATCCAATTAACTATCTTAAATATATGACTTTGTTAAGGGAATGTTTCTTAAAGGTGGTTTGAGAAAATATTTATTAATCTTATATTAATTGTTGTAGGATAATTGTGGAAGTTTATGTGAGTCGTATTTGAGTCTTGAAGACCTCCCATACCGTTAACGAATGCATCTACTATAACCATGTCAAATTTCAATGCATACAAGCACAAACTTAAAAAATTTCAACGTTGGCCCCATTCATAGGTCACTCTGTGCGGAGTCAAATTAAAGCATAATTTCCACTAGTAATTGGTAAATTGACTACCATCTTGAAAATTGTTAGACGAACCAAAGTTAAAATTGGAGATGATGGTAGAAAACTGAATGAGCTTCTCTTGGTTTTAGACCCCGTGCATGGTACATGAGCTCCTAAAGCATACCATGTCCATGACTTGGAGAAGCATAGTTTGAAAAAATTCAATGCTAGCGCCTTCCAGTGGTCATTGTTACAGGGATAAGGGATGTCATAATCGATGATGATGAAGACAATGACAACTATGACAATGATGATGACAATGGTGATGATGATGATGATGATGACAATGACGATGACAATGATGATGACAATAACAATGATTATGGTGATGACAATGACAATATGATGATGATAATGACGACGATGACGATGATGAAGATGACGACAACAACAATAATGATGATGATGATGATGTCAACGATGATGATGATGACAACGATGATGATGATGATGACGATGATGATGGCAATGATGATGACAATGGAAGACAATGGATGATGATGAGATATGCCTTGGTTGTTATATATGAACCATCATATATAGCTAGAGGAACGAAGATGATGACCCCTTTCATTGATCGTTGTTTCTGAAAAGTTTTGATGAAGAGGCTATAGGAACGATGAACATGTTCATTGAAACCTCCTCACAATAAGATGATAATGATGATGGATAATTTCATCTCCTTCACATTTATGTTGTAATTTTGTCGTTTGATTGTCGAATTTTGTGTGTGAGTAGTATTTGAGTCTTGAAACCCTCCCGTACTGTCAAACACATGCATTTACTATAACAATGTCAAATTTCAGTGCATACAAGCAAAAATTGAAAATTTTTAAGTGTTGGCCCCATTCATAGGTTACTCTGTGCAGGTTCAAATTAAAGCATAATTTTCACTAATTGGTAAATGGACAACCTTGAAAATTATTAGACAAACCAAAGGGTAAATTGGAGATGATGGTATAAACCTGAATAAGCTTCTCTTGATTTCAAGAATAATATATTCTCTACTGAACAAGGCCAACCATGTGAAGGTGGAAGCTCATATGCCCCCCCCCCCACCCCCCTCCCATCACTCTCAATTCCCTAATACCCAATTTACCTAGTACTATAAATTATTTGAAAGCAACATAGTAAGGATCAAGCATATAAACTAAGAAAACAAAAAATTAAGACAAATGAAAGAGAAAAAATCAACTGAAAACATATAAATACATACCTCGTACATTTCAACATTTCAATATCATTAATATTTTTCTTAATCCATCTCAACATCTATATCATCCGGTTCAGAATTGATGTTGAAAGGATTGGCCATATCAACATCATCATCAATGTCATCATTTCCAATCATATCATCGTCTATATCATCATCAAGAACATTGTCTCCTACATTTGGTTCGACTTCTTCAATCTCTTCATCTAACACATCATCGATATCATCTTCATCAAGAACATTGTCTCGAACATCTCTTGGAACATCTTCGACGTCTTCGTCTGACACATGAACTAATTAATCCTCTACATCATCTTCTTCTTCAATATCATCTTCTTCCACTACATTATACTTTACCGGCTTTCCTCTTGGATCATATATAACAACATATGGCCAACCCCCACTACCTGGAACCTCTGAGTAAAATACTTGTTCACATTGGCTTGGAAGAACATAGGGCTCTAATCCTGGCTCAACATTCCTTGTCTTAACCATGGTAAATTTGTTAGCATGTTGATTAACAGTTCTATCATGATCACATTCATTCTTTCGTAGCCTGTACCATTTGACGTCGAACAAAATTAATTTGAAGTATTTAAATTCACACTCAAGTATATCATCCAAATACCCATAGTATAGATTTTTATATACTTATGGATGTCTGTCACTTCTAGAGGAAACATTAGTAACCTGAAATACTGCAGTTATCCCACTATCAAAAGTTTTCATCTTTTCATCCAACTTTTTGATGCGAAATTTGTGGCAATTGCACCACATAGCATTGTGGTGTTTCAATTGAAATATTTCGGACACGTAAAAAATGCATTGTCAATTGATAAACATATTTATAATTTGAAATTATGCATATTAAGAGAAAAATAAAATAAAATAAACAACAATAAAAAATAAAAATAAAAATAAACCACGCCATATACATCGATATAATATTTAAAAAAAAACTAAATATTATGGGTGAATATATGCTTGCATGTTTATCTTTTAAACCATATGCTAAATCAATTTCCCTCTTTGTAAGATTGGTATCTCCTTTACGTTCAACTTCTTTGACCAATGTAGCCACACCATACCATGATAACCTACCATTATTAGATTGTATACATCGTTCAATCCATACCTTCATCCAATCAAGATTGTTTGCAATGTATAAATGCATTGCAACCCACTCTCGAGCAATTGTATTAAAATAAAACAATTCACATATAATCATTTACCATGGTATACCTTCATAATAATGGATTATGCAGGAATACTAAAAATTAAAAATAAGTACGATATACATAAAAATATAAATATAAATCGCCACCATGATCTACTTGTCACTTTCCTCATTCTTCCTTTCCCCAATAGGTGCTCCCCTTCACATTTGTTGATGGCATTGACATCCCAAATGTGATCCACATTAATACTTGCAACTATTTTAGGAAGATATTGAGTAATATAAACCATGGTTTGATATACCATATATCCCTCTACCATAGAACCCTTAGGACGTGCTCTTTGTCTAGCCAAAGCCTTTAATGATTTCAAGTGCCTCTCAACCATCCACATTGACCTTGTGTGTACAGGTCCACACTTTTCAATCTCCTCAACTTGGTGTATGAGGTAGTGTTCTTATGCATTGAAAAATGTCAAAGGTAGATACTTTTGTATTTCACACATTAGACGAGGAATTTGTCTCCTCCAATACTTTATATCTTCTTTATCGATTTCTTTAGATGACAACCATCTGCAAATGATGCAAACAAATCACAGGTTTCAACAAAAATATATATAGTACTACATTACAAGTAAAACACATGCAGTGAAATATAAGTTGTACAACGAATTGAACAAATTATACTTTGCATATAAATCGCCACTTACCTCATGTATTTGTCAAGATCATATATAACTTATTTGACATTGTTGTCAAAGTTGTCTGGGAGAGATAAAGGTAGAACATATTGTAAAGAAAAAAATGAATCATTATTTATTCCCAAATTAGTAGAAGAAAAACACTAACAACATGTTTCACCAATATACAAATATATACACCATAATAACTACCTTAGCAAACGTATTCCAATCATGAGTTTTTACCCCACCTAATTCAACTTTCTTTGTTAGGATATTCTTTATGTTTGAAGAAAATCCTTTTTTTGAATAACCTCTTTTACATCCTTGCTTTGTTGCTTTGTCAATAACCATGGAAGGGCGCTAATATTTTGGTCTCCATCGTTATTTGAATGAATCACACTTTGCATTGCATGATTGGCGTCCTTAATGTCATTAMAAATCTTGACATTTTTTTCTTCATCACTCCTTCCATCTAATATTCGCCATAACGTTTTTGTTACATTCTTCYCGATGTCCATTGTATCAAACAAATGGACAATTTCTAGGTGTTCATAGTTAGGGATCCTATTGAATTGTATAGGATAACTTTTCATTCCTCGTGGAAGTGCCCCATTATTAATGCCTTCATGACGACCTTCATGAAGGTGAAGCATAATTAAAGATATTACAACAAAAATTGTTAATTAGTACAGTGAACAAAATGCGATAAAAATATAAAATATTCCAAACATTTCATGTATGATAAATAGATGTTTTGATCCATACCTTGACGATTTATATTATATTGCAACTATGATAGACAAGGTGTCATTCCCCGTGGTTTTCATCCAGTCTCTTCTTTCCCATTGAAAATATGTTTTTCAGTACTTTGATACCTATGGTTCTTAGAGAGGAAGTACCTATACTCATCAAACACCTCCTTTCCTAAACTTCTTGAACGACGAGATTTCATCATAGGACCACAAAATGGACATGCAAACTTACCCTTTGTTTGAAGACCTACAAGAGATGGATTAAATTTTATATCAATTATTCGAAGTATGATTAATGAAGGGACTATATATTAAAAAACATGCATGATATGAACTTCATAAAATTAAACACTATTAAAGTGCAGTGTAACGTTATAACATACCACATAAATGTGTTAGCCCTAAGGCATCATGAATTGTCCATACAAGCATTGCATGGAATTGAAATTCTCTTTGCGCACCTACTGGTCTAGAGATATCATACATAGTGATGCCCTTCCATAACTCGAGTAACTCGTTGATAAGAGGCTCGATATATACATTCATATATTTGACTTGGTACTTACCTAATTGATTGAACATACAGTAGATAATTACTACATATATGAGTAAATAAAAAAATATCAAACATAATTGTAAGACATAATTGAACATATATGAGTAAACAAAAAAATATAAGACATAATTATGAAACAAACAAGACCAATGAGATGTTACCGTGTTAAAAGAAATTATTCTAAACAAATACTTGGAACAATCATTGTCAAAATTATGTGCTCCCTCTTTATTTACATCCATGGAGGAATGTTATTGTTGATAACAAACACAGGCCACACAGAGTAAGTAGATCTGAACTCTCCAAATGGATTGACACCGTCAACTGCCAATGAAAGCCTAAGATTATGAGGTTCAACTTTAAAATGTGGCAATGTTTCCTCTATCTTATTAAATGCATATCCATATGCATGCATTCGAAGAACACCATCTTTACTTTTGTTCTTTGCATGGTAATACATAAATTGTGTTATGCTTTTGCACATGAACAGTCATCACAAATGTGGAATTGTGGGAATATAATGAAGAACCTTGTGAGGCACCTTTTTGGTTACTTGATCGGTTCGATATATACTAATTTGACATTTCCATGTTCTTAGATCCTTAAACACTGTGGTGGAATCCATGGTAATTAAAGGTGTGTTATTGCAACAAGGAATGTTAAGCAAAAATGGAGGTTTCCTTCCCTTGCCTACCTCCCATGAATTTTTTTAAACCAAAATTTAGAATTAATGTGCAATTGAATTGGAAGGACAAGCAACATAGAAAATTAATTCATATGAGATGAGATTTAACATTATGCCCTCCCCTCATACTCTTCATTCATTCCTTTGAGTTTTGTTGGCGAAGCAACTTAAAAATCGATGAGATGGATTTTCTTGACAAAGGTGGGATTTTTATGGTTCTTCTTATCTTTGTTTCTTAGCCAACCTGGTAGCATATGCTTCACCCCCGAGTTTTGTCAAGTCTCAATGTATTGGGCTCTCTTCTATAGTGGGTAGTGGCTTGGATTGTCCCTAGTTCGGGGGGTGGCTTCCAATTGGTTTTTTCCTTGGCTCTAGTTCTATATCGTTCAACACCGAGGGTCATCGTAAGACTATTCATTATGCACCTTGTGAAATTGTTGATTTTCGTTGAGTTCAACAAAGAATTTCACACCAAACTAAAGACCTACATGTAGCAATTTCTCATCTCAATAACAAAGTGTCTTCTCAACTTGAAGCTCGACTAGTCAGGAATGCAAAATTGGAAACAAGGGTGGCCATACAAGGCAAGTAAATTGAGAAGCTTACTGCAAATGACAACAAACAATATCAATTGATTCTAGGTCTAGCAAGGAGTTCTCATTCAATGGCCTCCCTTCCAAAAGTCTTTGTTAGGTCTATCAAAGAAACTACTAGTGAGGAAGATACAATACAACAAAATCAAGGAGAAATGGAATTTAAAAATGCAATTATGGAATTCAATGTAGATGCCAAGCAAGAAGCCCACAATTGGCATTCTTTTCATTAAGAATCCAAGTTTTTATGTTTTGCAAAATAACACTCTTGCTAGCCTAGTTCATTAGGCTTTATAGTTGCAAGTTTTTAGTTTTGTGGATAAATCTGTAAGAACAACTCGGTTGGTAGGTGGACTCTTCACAGTTTTGGGAATTTTTGAATCTTTGGTATTAGACTTGTCATGTTGTACAGTGTAGCCACAACTTTATTTCAATACAATTAATGTATGGTCTAGTTAAAAATAAATAAATAAATCATATTGTATTTATGGATACATGGTTTTTTGCTCTCACGATGTGAAATTGACATAATGTTAGTGTAGTAAATTTTCATAATTGCACTTATATACATGGTTTTGGCTCTTGTGATTAGTATGCTTTAAAATAGATGCATACTAATCATCAACCTCATCAATGTTTAAATATTATAAAACTAGTAATTACAAAAAATAATAATAATAAAATTAATGCATACTTATAAATAGAATAAAAAAACCATAAGGGGATCTAAAATCTGGCATGATGGGTTGGACCTAGTCGACTATTGTGAGCGCGAGGATCATAGCCCTTGTTAAATATTTAGGCTTATAAAATAACTATTGGAAATATGAAGAAGCTCTAAGACTTACAATTTAGAAATATCTTTGGGTCTAGGTATTGGGAACACATATCAAAGGTCTTTGGAATATAATGATCATTAGGAGGTTTGACTTTCTAAAAAGGTTGGACAGGAAATCAAGGAGAAGTTGTGAGAGGAGTAAAGTCACGGGCTATCAAAAGGGAAAGGACACTATAATCATTAAATCTCTTTGCCCTAAGAGTAAAGGTAGACAATGATGGGTGCCTAGGAGATAGGTGTGAAGCAACTTGTTTTGAAGGGAGAATGAATAATGGTATTAGGGTTAAGGATCGGGAGAATATGTTGAAGTTTTATGCATTATGCAAGGCAAGCCATGTCCAAGATGTAAACTATGTTGGTGATTCCTCGTGCTTAGTCCAAGAGCTTCATGGCATTGAGGATGGAAAAGGATAAGGGTAGTGTTTACAAAAAAGATCTGAGGGGACAAGGTTTCTTAGATAACAGGGGAGGAAATCTTGTCAAGAATAAGTGAAAGAAAAAGTGTATTAGGGCAAAAAAAGAACATGTTAAAATGGTTTTAGATGGAGATATAAGAATGGAAGCAGTTACAAGGTTAATGGAAAAATATCTAACTGGTCATTTCATGGGAAAACAAGTGAAGGGAGAATCTTTGAGAATATGGATGAGGGCAAATTGGGAGAAAATCTCAGGGTATTTGCCAAAATTCCATTATTCGTAGATGGTTTTGATTTGAATTTAGATCCACTAAGGATGTGGTAGAAATCCAAAGTAAGCTCTGGTTTTGGGGTCCATCGATGTTATCCTTAATGTAATCACATCCATGCTTCAACCCTAGAAGCAAACCCCTCTTCTTACAACAAGTGTGGGTGATGATGTTGAAGCTTCCAATGGAATTGTAGAGCAAAGGCATTCTTCAAAATCTAGGTAATAGTTTAGCAATTCATAGACATAGAGTAAAATTAATGGAGTTCGGAGGACAAATGAATCATTAAAGTCTAGTGGAGTTTGATTTATTTTTTTGATAGAAACTGGGAGAATTTGTATTATAAAAGTTGTAGCTGCATCTAAACAACAAGATTGCAAAATCTGTTAGCCTTATATTTCATACAAAATTTACAGCTCTTTGTCTACTAAAACCGAAGTATACACATGTCCACAAGCACTGCATCCTAGTATTTCTTACAAGTATATTTCCTTAAAAACACACCTAATATTCTAATTACTTTACATAACATGAGATTTAGCGAAAGGCATGGTGACTATTTGCCTCTTTTAGCCCCATGTTGGTTGGATGAGATTCTTGATTTCCAATATCCATATCTTTGAACATACAATGAACCGTATCATCCTCCTTGATCTCCAAATGAACAAAGTTTGTAGGCATATTGTAGTCCAAAGCACTAGAAAAACCCCACTGCACACACCCAACTAGACAAAGCCGCTAGGTTTATTAACACATTGATGAGACTAGAGAACCATATGTCGTGCAGAACAAAGAAGTTAGACCCCTTGGTAAAGATGCCTAGAACACCAAAATACAAAAGACCCCTAAAATTAACTCCCAAAAGAACAATAGAACAAGTACCAATAGTGGCCCTAGGATGGATTGAACCCGTGAGTTCAGAAACATAGTGATCCGGATTATTTTTGACACGAAATGAGAGTGGAGATATAATAAAGAAATGTGCATAGATATATCAGATATCCATTAATATAACAGAGATTTATCAGAGATATAACCATAAACACAGAGATACACTAATACACAATTTCTATTAATGAGCGAAATGTACAAAACTGTAGAAATACAAAGTGAAAGACTCGCTAGAATGGTGGCATCTTATCTCTGAGAAGAGATGTGACGGCTACGCTCATTCACAAGAAGATGATTGTTACAATGAGGCTCCAAAGGCCTTTTTAACATAAATAAAATCCAAAACCCTAACCCTAGAAGATGAAAAGGCAATAGTTTTGTGGACCCTGTTTTGGGTAGTTTGTTGTACCAACTTCCTAAGGGCGTAACTTTGGCATACGATCTTCGTTTTGGGTGCACGATAGCTCGTTGAAAAGGTATCGATGAGGAGCTTCATTTTGGGGGCTCAATAAGAGCCTTCGTTTTTCATTGAGGTGCCTGATCATGAAAAAACGTCGTTTAGGCCCTCAAAACAACCCCGGAAGTTTAGGACCCGAAAAAACTACTAAAAATAATAAGTTGCTAGAAAACCATTTTGAGCTTGTTGGAATAGGTGGGTGGCCACTGATATCCACCTAGAACAATCCTCCCTCCTTAAAAACCAATAGTCTCCATTGCGTTGAGTTCCCGGGGGAGAGAGGAAAATGTTTACTAAATCTGAATCTTGGTGAGTTGCTTGCCTTGCTGGAGAAGTTGTGTTACTTAGCTTGTTGAAGACTGTCAAGAACCTGTTATTGGCGGGGTTGAATCTGTTCAACCAACCTATTGTATATTGGCTTGACTGGGCATGTGTAGGTGCCATTGTAGGTGAAGAAACAATATCTTCTTTCTCTTTTGCAATCTACTTTTGTTGGAAATAAAGGTCTTGGGCCAAGGCTGCAGTGGTTGCACTATCCTTCTGTTCACCTTTTGAATAGTTTGTGAAGAGGATGAATTTTGCAGTATGAGAGATTACCTTGCGACACTATTTTGGTGGGACAGAATTCGGAACTACTTCTGGTATCTTGTAGAGATGACCCTCTAGAGTAACAATGACACTACGGGGTCGAGGCTCATAAATAACATGTCGCTTCCACATATATGGTTGGCCCAAAAGAACATCACATACATACATTGAGGAAACATCACATAATACCTCATCCTTGAAGGGATTGACGTCGTATGATAATAGACACTGCTAGCTGACATGGAGATCTCGTCCCTAGTGAAGCCACCCGATGTTGTATGGTTGCGGGTGTGGTGTTGCTGACAATCCCAACTGTTTGACAACCTCTGTTGAAATGAGGTTCTTCTGGCTTCTGCTATCAACAATAAAATGCAACGGGGTCCCATTCACCCACATTTGTGAATGAAAAAGGTGCTCCCCCTTTTCAATATATGCTGGTTCTTCAGGTTGAATTGTTGCAGTCGCGACAGTAGCAGTGGGGTCTGCATCGATGATTTATCTTCTCTCATTTTTTTCTGAATCATATTCCTAATCAGCGGTCGACTCCTTTTATTTGATCTCGGCCACCAATGATTGTTTTGAGTGACATTCATCAGTGTTGTGCCAGGGGTTTTTGTAGAAATCACACCACTTTCCAGTGTCCTTCTTTGTCTCTTTGTTACCCTTCTTTTCCTGTGGCTTGGACTGGTTTTCTTGAGGGTGGTTATTAGGGTCATCTTTACCATACTTTGGTTGTTGTGGATTTGTAGACTCAAACTCCCGTTTGTTCTGGTGCCTAAATTTATGCTCGATTTTGATAGCATATCGATAAGCAACTCTCAGTGATGAGATGTCCAAAAAATCGATTTCGGTTTGGATGTAACTATGTAGAGCACCGCGGTATTTCAGAACCAGATGTCGCTCAGATTCTTTGAGACCTAGCTTGGTTCGCAAGGTATGAAAAGTATTTGTGAACTCTAACACTGTTTGGCCCCTCTCTTGTTGCATTGTGGTCCATCTCATGTATTAGTCATCATAGTTACCAACAAGGTAATATTGTTCCTTGACCGCATCCACAAAAAATTCCCAAGTGGGCTTGGCCCCATATATTCCAGACTTCTCTATGTAACTTTGATCCCAGTAAGTTTCCCACCAATGTTTGACATGGGGGAGAGCCTTAAGGAGTGCGAAGGTGATATTTTCTCTGTCGAAAAAATTGTGAACAAATAAATAGCCTTCTAGCATATTTAACCATCTTTCTAGGGAATCTGCATCTATCTGACCTTCAATATGGGAATATAAAAATTAACTTGTACCTTGAAAGGAGAGGTTCCTCCAAAGTGGTCGCTTGATGAAGATGCGCCTGCGGTTATCGGCAAGCGTTGAAGGATGTGGGAAAAATTCCCCATCATTTCGTCCCTCTGTTGCGTCATAGCTTGCTCAAGCAACATATTAATAGAATCTTCTACTCTATCGTATTTCTTTTCTTTCGCCATAGAGGGTTTCTTGGGCGTGCGAGAGCGATTTTCCTCAAGAGAGATAATCTTGAGACCCAACTTACTATACTTGGACCTCGTCGGGAACATACACTGAAAATGATCAAGAGCAACCTGCTCTGATACCACTGATCCAGATTATTTTCGGCACAAAATGAGAACGGAGATATAATAAAGAAATGTACATAGATATATCAAATATCCAATAATACAACAGATACTTATCAGAGATATAACCATAAACACAAATATATAGTAATATACAATTTCTATTAATGAGCGAAACGTACAAAACTATAGAAATATAGAGTGAAAGACTCGCTAGAATGGTGACGGGTTATCTCTGAGAAGAGATGTGAAGGCTAGGCTCATTTGCAAGAAGGTTATTGTTAAAATGAGGCTCCAAAGGCCTTTTTAACATAAAGAAAATCCAAAACCTTAACCCCGGAAGATGAAAATCCAACAATTTTGTGGACCCCATTTTGGGTAGTTTGGTGTACCAACTTCCCGGGGGCGTAACTTTGGCATACAATCTATGTTTGGGGTGCACTATAACCCGTTGGAAAAGTATAGATGAGGAGATTCATTTTGGGGGCTCAATCAAATCCATTACAGTTTTGAGGTGCCCAATCGCAAAAAAACGTCGTTTAGGCCCTCAAAACGGTCCCAGAAGTTTAAGATCCGAAAAACTGCTAAAAATAGTAAGTTGCCAGAATATTGTTTTGATCCAGTTGGAATAGGTGGGTGGCCATAGATATCCACCTAGATCACATAGAAAAATTCCAAAATCCATTGTGTTGAAATTCCCATGCACAAAACCCAAATTCCAAAAGCTAGAGCATTGAAGAAATTCTAAAAGCTAGTGTGGTATGAACCCAAATCCTTTAGAAAAAAATTCCATAAAACAATTCACACACTAAGGGAGATTCTTACCAATCTATTGCCAAGTAGTGAATCCTTGCTCCAACCTTTGGTGCACACTCCTAGCTCAAAATCCATTATCCTGCCACCTTGGTGATAAACCCCGATGCACCATTTAAAAGACAAACCAAAATTAGGATCAAGCATATGAAGGATAGATGCACAAGTATTTTCATATCTTAGTATTTGCTATTGAAACATGTGGTAAAATAATGTGGTGATGCATGCCTCCATTTGAGATATATGGTTGATTAAGGAATTGCTTAATAAAACAAATCCCCTTTTTTCATAAGCAACCCAATTTTAAAAGAAGTGGCCTCATTTGCTAGCATATTTGCTTGATGATTGTGATCTTGCAGTGTTACGAGGAAAATCTCTCTATGGCATGGGGTAAACCACAATAGACAAAATGACACGTAGAAATAAACTATAATCTCAAGTATGCTATATAAATGAAATGCTAACAAGACAAGGCCAAGAGCCTACCTCATTTGGACGTATGGTGAAGACCATCGTTGAGCGTGCAACTCAAAGTTTTATACCTGCAAATTGTCCTCAACAACCAAGATACACAAGCATATGGTGATAATATATAATGTTAGCATGTATATTAGCATAATCCATTAACATACATGACAAATATGCCCATGGAATAATAATTCAAATATTTGCAAGATATCAATTGGACGAGAAAAGAGTATTTCTATTAAAATAATCAACAGAAGTATATAGGTGACAAACATCTGTAACGACACATATCGGAACCGAGAAACTAAGTCCCTCCAGTTGGGCCTCCACCACTTCAATCCTCCACCAAATGAAAGCTCATATGAAGGAGACAATAAGGTTCACCATCACAAAGAAGGAAGAGCTTGGGGGCTAAACAATGAGTTTGGACTTTCAAGGATAAAGGGATGCAGACTCAATATGAAGTGAAATTTCTCCAGAGTATCTTTTCTCTCAAAAGTTGAATTCTCTCCTCCCTCAAGGCTTGGATATGACTCAATTTATAGCCTTCAAATGGAACTGAAGGGCCGAGTTGGAGCGTTATTAGTATATGGAAGGTCCAGGATCATGGATCTCGTGACATGACATGGAAACCCGACATAATTTTTTAATTTTGAGCACCAAACCTGATGTACGCGGGTTGTAGTGGAGCAACCTGTGTATATGCTTGTTGTCTAACTAATAGGGCGCGTATATGTGGAAAAATGTGCTTTTTTGGCTCTAGAAGGTAAAAAAGGGACTTCAAGTCTGCATAGGGAAATGGAAAGGTCATCCAAGCAAGTTGCATGGGGTGAGGCAAAATTTGCTATAACCGATGCCCCCTAATGTGTGAGGTCAAAGGAGTATCTGCGATGGCCCAAATACATTATAATTCCCAAAAATGGAGTAATGGAGACTCAGCTGGAAGTGCTAGTTACTCATGAGAATATTACAATCCATAATGACTTTGTACACATGGCTGCCAATCTGAATTACACTGCAAATCCATGTGGAAATATACCAAATAGTTATTCATGGCCATGGATATGCAATAAAAAGTAGACACATGCCATAGGCTGTCATAGTCACGAACAAGGCCCAGTGGAATCCAGTCTCAAAATCAATATGAAGATATTTGTATACAATGGAGTACAATATGATCTCCCATGATCAATGAAGTCATATAAGTATTGGTCCAATGAAAGACAACAATAGAATAGGAATGTTGCTACTGCAAGCTAGAGGTATTCTACACTATCCGCCGAAGGTGCAAGTCTACATCATGTGAATAGAGGAGTTGATGTCGAACACAATGAGACTTCGTTTGATTATCGGTCATTAAGGTATATTGTTAACAAACGTGAGGCAACCTACCGATAATGAAAGTAGGTATCAAGGCACCGAGTACATTCTTACAAGTGTGAATAAGGGTGTTGAGGTCTAACACTTGATGAATCCATCTATCATGAGACATTGATGTATTCCCAACTGTCGATGGTGGGAGAACCTACCACTGATGACTGCAAGCCTCTAGGTACTCATAAGACTCTAGGTCTCATTTCCAGAAAAGATGAGTTGAAGTCGATGGAAGGAAACCCATTGAAAGGAGAGCATCAGAGCATCTCTCATCAGTCAACACGAGGTACAAAGCAATAGCTTGATGATTAGGAGGAGCTCAGACGAATAGGGTGTTCACGAACCAATGACCATGTGCATATTTCGCATGCACCAGATGCAAGTAGTGCACGAAAAACACCCTTTGAATAGCAACCAATAAGGAAGATTGTCGACAAAGGCGAGGAAACCACCAATAAGGCTAATGGCACCCAAGACACTACATGAATCCCAATGTGTGAATAGATTTCTTACCATCGAACATGAGGGAAACCCCCCAATCCGTGACCAATGGGAGATGTCGACTGTTGGGTTCAAGGTTACCTACCCATAATGAAAGTAGGACCAAGGTGCATGGTAGGACTACAACTTCATGTGACTTTGAGACATACTGAGGGTATGGTCGACATGCAAAGTCAAGAGTTCTAATAAATGGTCGACACGGGCTTATAAATTTCCTTTGAACAAGAGCATGATACATATGGATAACTCAGGCAGCATAGACTTGACGATGAAACCTCATGATGTAGGAGGCATCAACAAAATCTCCATAGGGACTGGAAGAATAACCAGTCAGAGGAGTAAACTCTAAGTAATGAGCTCAACTTTCTAAGGTCATTCTAAACCCAAACTTTGGATGATAGTGGACTCAAAATTGTGTGTTATGTTCAAAGACAACACGATTGTTGCCAATGTGAGATAATATTCTTCTCCCACCCATTTTTTTTTTGTTTTTTCATAGGCAAAGAAATGTTATGATACAAGAGAGGAAACGGGTGTTGCAAGTAAGCAACTAGTTCCAAACAGTGGAACATACCTATGCTCAATGCAAGGAAGTGCATGTGGGGCATGGACACTCGGGGGAATGTTTCCTCTTAAGGTACAGGGTGTCAAGTTGCAAAGGATATAAACAAGGCTCTACTTGGCTAGTGATGTAAATTGTTGAGGTAAGAGGCTTACAACTAGAAAGCGGGACCGACAATAGGTTCAATACTACAAGCAGCAGGATGGAATGTGATTACCACTTAGCTCCAAATAATGTCCTTTTTCGTACATTTAATCCCCTAGGCCTGAAAAAGTATAAAATAATACCCAGGAGAACTCTTGTAGCCAATATTGACTAGAGTGTTCCTTTTTCGTAAGTAGTCTACTTGGTCTAAAAAATGGTTAA
>JASDQU010372794.1:65579-83714 GCA_032191745.1 Picea mariana
TTTCTTTTACTTTCGCAGTTTAGTATAAGATAATGCAGACATAACATAAGTAATAAACGAAGATGTAATGAAGTAAGGCATAGTTCAGATTAAGTAGTTTGGTGTAGCTTTGCTGTCAAACAAACGATTGTGGTGCCGCACGGTGACTTGGGAAAGCTTTTATTGCTTGTCAATCAGAATCCATTCTAACTTTTTATTTTGAGAGGCTTGTTGTGACTTGTTAATTTTCTCGTCTATGTTAAACATTAATTGTGAACCACACTATGCTCTACATTATTATTCAAGGTTGAAACCTTTGTATCACTATTCACTAATTATTAATGGCCTGTGCAAAGTTTGGTGCATGTATTCTGTGCTTTGTATGTGTGTACATTCTTACCAGGATCAGATTTATTTGTAGGAACTACGTGAACACAAACAGAGACAAGTTTGCATAGAAACTGAGAAAGATAATAACAACTCTTTGCTGGATTATTTAAGGTCCTTGGAACCAGATATGGTAAGATTCTGACTGGGCCAGTAGTACCAAGTATGTGTATTGGATTTTGTGAGGTTTCTCGAGTTATCTGTTTTATGAGGATTCATTCTAATCTTATATTGATGAATTGGGATTTGTTTGTGATGATCTTCATTGCATTAGGTGACTCAATTATCGCATCCTTCATCAGCAGAGGTAGAAGTAGTCAGTCAGCAGCTTGTGCAGAATGTATTGAAGATATTTTTCCCAGATGATATATCTACAAACATAAAATTTGGAGAGACAGATAGCATCACAAAGGATGGCAATTTGGCTGAGATGGCCTGTAGTTCGTCTCCGTCTCAAGCAGCAGTACCTGCCCCTCGCGACTATCTTGCAAGATTGCTTTTCTGGTGTGTATTCTCATCTCCCTTAACCACTGGCATCTGTAGATACTAGCATATGCCCTCCAATATTATTTAATAAACACTGAAATTTGCACCTCACTGTACCATACAAATCCAATCATAAAACTAGCACAGACCATCTTAACCTTGAGTCTATTTATTAGCATCACACACACAGACATCTCCCCCCACCTGGGCTTTAGAGCACCTCACTTCTCTCACTGCAATCAAGTTTAAATAACTCTGGCTTTAAGGTACTGTTTGCTATGCAGTGACTTATATTATCTGCTCCCTTACCATGTAGGTTAAGGAAACTGAAGTGATGAACATGTGTTTGAACTTTGATCACCTGTTCATGGCACACTCACATGCTCGTTTATTATTGTAGCTTCTGTGCTGGTTGGAAGTTCTTTCATAGATTGTAATTTTACACATTATCTCAGCAGATGCTCTATTTGTTAGTTTCTCTGATTATATCATATTGGGATCCTGGCAAATTTTGGAGTACAGGTGCATGCTTTTGGGTCACCACATGCGAGGACTGGAATACAGATTACAGCTTAGTTGTACTGTGGGAATATGATGAACCAGAAAATCCTAGTGAGCTGATCAACAATGCAAGCACTGAATTGCAGGAAGTAGTAATGCTTGCCTTAAATAAGGAGCAATTGTTCATTTGATTCCTGATCTTGTCACATTTTGTTTTTCTTCTTTCTAGCATACTATATATTAGCTTTATGATCACTTCAGATTATTTTGTGAATGTATTGCTGACTTTTGTCAGCTTGATTTTTTGTAGTGAATGAACAAATTTTCTTGTACATTTATGTCAATATCAACCTTGTGTATGCTACTTGGTAATTTTGCTGTACATACCACTTGAGCAACAAGAAATTTGAATCATGAAGTCAGCATTCAATATTGTAATATTGTATGTCAGGAACTTTAAGAAATATGGTAATTCCTAATGATCTATTCGAGGGTTTCAAGTAACATACCAAGTTGTTGCTGTGCAGCAACCGCACATTCTTAACTTGATATTTAAAAATGGATACAAATGGACTGTGATATGAGTTAGTAAGACACAAAATGGCTTTGGCAATGCATTTCTATAAATGGAGTTCGATCCCAAATAAAAATTATGGCAATGCATTGTTTTCCCATAGAAAGTGTGGCTTTCAATTCTGATGACATGGGTGGACATGGATGCCAGTTTCTAAATTCTTTCTGCCAAAAAAAATTTGTTACTTCACTGTAGATAATGTTGCTTCTTACACTAAAAGTAATCAGTGCCAGAATATTGTTGCTGGTGTGGGTGTTTCTAATGTGAGATGTTGCTTCTGTTCTATACACTAAAAGTAACATCGGTGTCAGAATTTTGTTGTTGGTGTGTGGGTGTTTCTAATGTGAGCTGGAAATGGTAGAGGTGAAAGCAGTTCTTACCCGACATTTGCCAGACATTCTTCTTTTCAAGATTGTTGTTGGTGTGGGGATGTTTTTAATGTGAGCTGGAAATGGTAGAGGTGAAAGCAGTTCATACTCCGACATTTGCAAGCCATTCTTCCGTTTCAAGCTTGCCTAAGATAGACTCTTTGTCAGATATGGTTTGCTTTTAGCATTTTAATAAATAATTTATGCTGTACTTGGTGTGAACTCCGATTTGCTTCTGAACGCTGGCATGTTATTTATTGTCATATTTTATCGAAATGGCTGAAAATCCTGTAAATTCTTAGACACAAAGTGATTACTAATCGGTTTGCAGTAGTCAATGTTCATTGTTATCTAATGTTTTTGCAGTCATGCAAAATTCAGGGTCAACTGTCGAAGCTTTGTGTCTAATCGGTTTGCAGTAGTCAATGTTCATTGTTGTCTAATCGGTTTGCAGTAGTCAATGTTCATTGTTATCTAATGTTTTTGCAGTCATGCAAAATTCAGGGTCAATTGTCGAAGCTTTGTGTAACTACGTCAGGAAATTGTGCCTTCTGATACTCGTAATATTTTACCCAATAAATAAACAACGTTCGTCATGTTGAACCATCTCTTGGCGCTGTTGTGCATGAGCACTATGTTGGCAGAGATATGGGTACAAGCGGGTCAACACTAAAAACTGCCCATGGATGAACAACAATCACTGGTCCACCGCTTAGCAAAATGAGATAAAGAATAGATGCTTAAGACAGAAAAATAAATAGTTAATTAAAGCTGATATATTATTTGTAATTGGTTTGTATTACGGTTAGGAGTAAAATCTTGTCGAGAATGATTGGTTCACAATTCTGAGTTGGTCTCCGTGTCGTGCTTGTATAGTACTGGAACGAAAAATACCTGGTGAAAAGTACAAAGATATAATGGAATACACACATGCCAGGCAGCAAGGAGTAAAGTCTAGAGGTTGTTCATATTGACTTTTGAATAATAAAAGATGATTGATGCCTCTGTGTTGTGTTGGGTTCATGATATAGATTCTTTATTTCTTTCATTTACTGTTATATGACTGGAACGAAAATTATTGTTATATGACTAAGATGTAGTTGTTCATATTGGTGCTATCAAATAAAAAGACATAGTAGCCGAGAATTGGCGACAAATGTGTATGATACAGATAGGCAAGTTTGCCAGGTTTTTTGGTGGTGTCTGTTTGCGATTGTGTTCTTGATAAAAAAATAGTTTTGCTCAAAAGAGTGATGCTATCACTGAAATAGGCATATAGTAAACAGTGAATTGGTTAGAAATGTGTATAATTCAGACCGCCAAAGAGCATTTTTGGTCTGACAAGTTGAGAACATGGTGGAAGAGAGTGTGCATGATAATAACCAATGTTGAAGCTGTGGTGCTAGTTCAAAGCTGGGGGCATATGGCTATGGACTTGCATGTTTTCTCATGTTCCCAAAGATTGAATGCCATGGTATATTATAAGAAAATGACAATGTACTCCTTTTAACCGAAAAAACTTTAGCAGGAATGTGCAAGGAAGATTTATCTGATTAAAATTTAATGTTTCTAACTGAGAATAATGGAACAATGAATGAAAAAAAAATATGGAAGCCCGTGTTTTTGTCTGTAGAAGGGTTAGAATCGAATATAAGAGACTTTAATGGTTCAGACTACAAAATTGTGGGAAATATCATGAAAGCCCAAGAATTATCATGAAAGCCCAATTTTATTTGAAAAGGGTTAAAATGGAAATTCAAGAGGCTTTAATGGTTATATGGCACCTGAGTGAATTCAGAGCATTAAAGCAAAATATTGGTAATCGTTAATATGGTACTAAATTTCAGCAAGAGTTTAGATTAGAAAAAGCATTACAAATGCGACCAATACAAAAGATGAATTCCACCAAACACGATGTTAAAGTTAAGGTTAACCAAGTTGCATGGTCTCAAATCACATCCAAATCCATGTAAATAGGATTTGTTGGCAGTCTTCCAAATTAATAGAATGCAAGTTTTAATCATATTATTGTAACATCCAAAAACCAACATGCTCTATAGAATGAAAGTTTACACACAAGGTGTATTCTGTAAAATCACAGACTACGTGTGTACTGTACATTGTCTCTAAATTAAATCAATGTCCGCTAAACCATTAAATTCAGCAATGGATGTAATGTTATGGTAAACACTTAAAATTCAAACATGCCTCCATAGACGCCAACAACTGAAGAAAATTTGGCATATTAGCATTTCATCCTTTGGGTWGAATGCATTACAGAAACAACTGCTCTACAATTTTTAAATAATATATTAACAAAGTCAAAAAGAAATAACAAAACCGTTTTTTTCTATTACAACTTTTAACATGTGTATGATTTATACAGATTATAATTWTTGAAAAAAAAACAAATTAAATAAATCTATAAAAACWTTTTATCCATTCCACATACTAGTTTCTAAGTTTCTCTAAGTTTTTCAATAGTTAAATTAAAACAACCATTGATTTATTTTTAAAAAATCAATTACAATTTTCAAAAAGTGTACTTCACAATCAGCACCAAAGTTTAAATGAATGATAAATTCAATTATATTTGCSAAGTTCTTTCCACTAAGGAAAAAGTAGGTAAATTTAGGTAAACAAACTAACAATTAAGTTATCTGTTAAATTAGAAAAACCCACCAATGATGGGAGTTAATCACTTTTTTGAATTGGTGATTTCTGAAACTTATTCCAAAGAGCCCCATCCGACAAGAAATGCCACCATATGCGTTAATTAGCACTCAAACTAAGATCAATTCCAAAATAATTTTCAACTAAGAGCAACAATTTCTTTCAATGGCGGTAAAAAGCAATGCGTTTTAAAAGTTGGCAGAAGTTCTTTCAATGGGTGCAAGTGCAATGGATTTTGACATATGCAATGCAACCATAATATCTATAGTTGTGTCATCATATTTTGTATTGCAAAAAACATAACAAAATTAGTTGAACCACCTTATATCTTTGTATTGCAACCAATAGAACAATTTTAGTTGAACCACCAACCTTGGTTATATTTTTTTTCGTAACAGACAATAGAACATATTTGGTTGAACCACCAACCTACATAAGTGATCTCTAAGGTGTTGGGTTCTTACAACAAAGTCAATGTGAGAATAAAAACACGTAAGCTCCGAACATTTTATATTATTGTGTTAAGCCTTACTGGGGTTTTTCCATGTTCTTGTCAAAAGCTAAGCCCAGAGTGCAGGGCTAAACAAAGTAGTTGAGCAATGGAGCTTCGGAATACGTTTCGCTCTATAATTAGTTATTATGATTTTGTTGATGTAGTCTGAAATTTTCACACATGCCCGCAATTCAAATAAATTCCAAAACAAGAATCCCTCTACAACTTACTCGGATGAGGTACGGCAAAAATAGACACTCTACATAAAATACAATAGGTCCAGACAAAAAAAGTCCTTAACAAATTGCTTTTGAAATACTCTCATGTGTATAACTCTCTGCCACTCGCTACATAATATTCTCTTTTTTCCATTCTCATTTTCTCCGAGTATAGAAAAGTCATGTGAATGGCCATGCCTGTGGCTACCCAGAAAGTGGGCTGCATTTTGAGCCTTTTTTCCTTTACAAAACTCGTGCACTAACAAAAGTGGGAATCCAGTCCGTCATAGGAAATTTTCTAAATCTTTTAAACTGACAGTTAGAATAGAACCACCATATATATCGATCTCACCCCTTTAATCAAAAGGAGGATGCCCGAGCCACTTCTTTTGCAACCTCTGTCAAGATACACTAAATTTTGCATCTATTGGATCACTTGAGGGAGACAAAAGAGAAAGAAATATATTTTACATCGTATCTTTGTGCTCATAATGAGGAGGTTTATAACCTCAAGTTGAGGATTTGTCATTCAAATCACTTCTCAACTCCTGAAAAGAATGAAGCAATAAAATAGAATGTACAACTTCACAACTTAATCAATTTCCCCTTCCTCCACGTCACCATTACCAGCAGCACAATCTGCAGTCGTTTCTTCCTCCTCGTCATCCAATTTCATATATAAACCAAGTTGCTCCAAAGGATTTCCACCCTGCAATGGAAAGGCTTTCATTCCATCCTGAGATTGAACAGGGCTGGTCTCATCGCCAGAACTAGGTATGTGGTCAGGAGGAGCATATCTCAACCTCTCAAGATCCTGAAGAATCTGATTGTTCTCATCGATTTCCACGGTCTTCTCCATCTGCCAACAGAGCGTTCATAAAGTGGGTTAGACAAAAAGTCAATTTTGCTTATTCGAGTCAACAATTATATGCAGCAGACGGGAATAAATAACCAAAACTTAAAAAGAAAAAAAATCACATTTTGCAATGCCAGGCGGGCAGCTTCCCGTTCCATCTCCCTTTTTCGTTTTGCTTCAGCTGCAGCCTCTGCTTCAGCTTTCATACGAACTGCTTCTGCAGCCTTTGCTTCAGCTTGAATTTTTGCTTTTTCTGATAAAAAAACAAGTATGAAAATGTCAACAATTTCCTATTGCCTGAAGATCAAGCTTATAACCATGAAACGTGACTAGACAGTTCCTATATTCACCAACCTTCTCGTTGCCACTTTTCCAATTGCTCCCTCTCTCGCCGTAATTTTTCTGGATCTCCTCTACTACCCTTAATAATCAAAGTTACAACTGTCACCAATCTGCATACATAGCAAACACCAAACAAAGTAGAGTTTCCTGACTCGAAGCATATAATCGATTAAATACCTGATTGAGGGTCTTTTCTTGGGCTTTCAAAATTGTTTCAGCAAACCGGCTTCTCAACAAGGCAGCCCGAATGCGTTTGTCTGGGGAGACCTGTCTCTCAGGTGGAGCACTCTCCCCTAACAAGGTATCATGCTAAAAAGGTGAGCGCCAAATCATAACATGAAAAATGTAAAATACCACTACACGGTATTTATGATCCTAGATAGGCACTTGAATAACCTTCTTGGTGGGTGTCTGTCTCAGAAACAGCAGCCTTTGGCTGAGCATTCTCTTCATCCAAAACACTTACAGCCCCTGTGCAAGACACAAACTGGATTAGAAGGCAAAACAATATAAATAAATATAGATTAACAGTGGTCTGTACCACCAACAATTCAGAAAAGCTAGATACACAAACCACAATCCTCGAACTGTGGAGCAAAATTTATCTAATGAAAACGCACTTTTCGCACCAGTAGTCTCAGGGTCAGAGTTGCCCCGCTCCTCACAATCAGCACCTGACTCCACAGATTCCTGTAGGATATCTATATTTTATAAGTCACTTTCACCTCAATACTCGTGCAAATCATAGAGTATTCCTTAGGCAATTTAGTCCCCACACAAAATGTCAAATGATTCTTGACATACAATACAGAACACAGAAATAACTGAAGCTAGTTCTGCTAAAAAAAACTCGTAAATTCAAATCCTGCATAATATTAATTCCACCTAAATGTTTGAATTCCCACCTTAAGTGGTGCATCCGTAGAATGTGCTTCATCTGCATCTGACTCACTTCCTGAGGAGCTTCCTGAATCAGAATCTGAAAAAAGAAAAGTCAATGAATGGACTCTAATACAGAATACCACTTCTGAAAAATTAAAGATCAACTCCTGTACAAAGACAATACCACTAGAGGAAGATCCAGAATCACTGCTTGAGCTGCTTGAGCTACTGTATTTGATGCTAACTGCCGCTGTATCTTTCTCGATGTCAATACTAGGGAAATTTGTTGCGGGCATGTCATCCCCACCAACATCAACATATTCATCGCCAGGTTCACCACCTACACATGCACAAATGCTTAACACGATTACAAGGAAACAAAAAGCAGAAATTCCATCTAGAAAGTAAAAGAACAAACTTAGAACTCTGACTAGAATAAATAGTAAACCTTGTTGGGCTACTTTTGTGGGCTGAATCTCCAATTGTGATCCAACTCCGGCATTAACAAGCTGTTATAGAAAATGTCAGTGAATCTGGTAAGGAAATCTGAAAATGAAGTGACTATCCAAAAGAACCAAAAGACAATATGCCCATTCCAGACAATATTTAAAATAAAAGCCAGTTGTAATGCTAGCACAGCATACCTCAGGATTAGCAGGCTCTGCTGGAGGCTGGGCATTTCTTGAGCCTTGGCCTTTCTCTTTGAGGCAATCGGTGACAAGGTTCTGTAGCTCCCATAAAGTATTATCATCAAAAGCATCAATATCAACTTCTATTTCTTCTTCATTCTGGCTTAGACCAGTGTGCTTCCTTAAGAATGTAAATATAGGCTCTGGCATGTCATCTGGTAACTCTCCAAGATCCTGACTAAGCTTCTTCTTTTCATTAAATGACATCGGGCGCCTGCCTTTTTCAACTTTGGATTTTTGCTCACTTGGTGCAGTTGAGAGAGGAGCAGAGTTTGGATGATGTGTCTTTGGTTTATTTTTTGTATCTGTAATTTTGTTACTACACTGTTGCTTCTTGGTTGGAATAAGCTGCACATCCTGGGTTAATTTTCTATAAATTTCTTCTCCAGCCAACTTTTGCTCAATAGTTTTCCATTTGAACTCAAACAATTGACTCAAGTTAAGTGCCATAATATGAACATCATTACCAGGAGGATTATATTTCATTGCATTGGCAAAAGTCAATCTCACGTCTTCAGCAAATTCCATTGGGGTGGAATACCACTCCTTATCCAACCTACTTTGTATTGTGCCCAAATCCATGGGTTTCGTGATAATTTTAAAATAGTCAGGGATGTTTAATTTAATTGGATCAACAGGCTCATTGAATACCCAACCAAATCTATGTGTCATGAGCTTCTTCAGCGTATCAGCACACTGGTTCATGTACTCAGCAACTGTCTTTCTTTGGATAGGATTCATCTTCTGCCTCTTCACGTCTTTTGACTCAAATCTTCCAAGAAGGTTCCGCTTAGAACCTACAGTAGCACAAACTTTAGACTTCTGCTTTTCAGTTGGAGGCATCTTGTCGTTACCAGAAACATACTCAGAATTGGGGTAAAGTTGATTTGCTTTAGGGGTTCGCTTATCTTTACCTAGAGCACGTAAAACACCCTGACTTCCATCACTCACAAATGATGATTGTCTGCAAAAGCCTGTATCTTTTTTACCTAATCCAGAAGACTGAACTGCACAGGGCCCA
This sequence comes from Picea mariana, assembly GCA_032191745.1. Classification (NCBI taxonomy): domain Eukaryota; kingdom Viridiplantae; phylum Streptophyta; class Pinopsida; order Pinales; family Pinaceae; genus Picea; species Picea mariana. Next base: position 75,049 of record JASDQU010372794.1, read on the forward strand.
ATGATCGATTTCCCAGGAATGCCTCCTGGGCAACTATTTGCCAACCTTGAAATATGTCCATCACTGACAGTTGGAACACTGCCAGATGAAGTAAGCTGTAATTCTTCAATTCTGTGTGTAACGGATCTCACCTGGTCCAGTTCCAACTTGAGCTTCTTTCTCAGCTCCACCTTTTCAATCCTAGACATTTGAGAAACTGCAATAACATATGTGGGAACTCCAAGAGCATCCGTTTTCTGGCCTGCAGAATTAAGATTTATAGACTTTCTCTTGAGGGTACAGGAATCCTCTGAGGCTGTCTCAGAATCAAATCTGGCAGAAGCTCCAATACTTTCAGATTTTACATATTGAACCTTCTGCCTCCTTCCATCTGAATCCCCTGTAACTTCCACTGCATAAGGGTAATCAGAAAGCATATTGTATGAAGCCCTAGCTGACACCTTCTTAGATTTCTTCATGATGGAATTCCTGCTGAGGCTGGTCTGAGGTTGGTGCCGTTCACGAGTTACTATAAGGGCAGAGGCCATTCAGTGTATTAATCACATAGGTCAAGGACTTCAGAATCGTACTTGAGAATCAGCCTGAATGGAAAAATGCACACCATAAGCTACAATTGCAATGCAAGTCCAGCTTTAAAAACTTGTTGCCTATCATGCTCATCCCATATTGACTACAGTAGTTTAAATCTCTACAGCACTACTTTTAAAAGCAGTAAGTACTAAGTACGCAATAGCAGAGGTTCCCGGCATTTCTCCTAATTCCATTTCAGTTCAATAATAAAGTAATAAAGTCACTGCTCTCAAATCTTGTTGATGAAAGAGTGGGCTAATTCAAACGCATTTTCACGAAAAAATTGGATCCACGCATATTACATTACAAATAATATTCGTGCAATTTACAACATTTGAGATTAGAAATTCAAATCTTACCTAATACATGTTCAACTGTCTTAAATGCCATAAGACAATAATTTTATTAATGTCAAATAAACAACAACAATAGTAGGTCTATGGGATCAACAACACATTAGATTACACGAATAAATTGGATCAAAAACACATATTACATTACAAATAACATTCGTGCAATTTACAACATTTGAAATTTCAAATCTTGCCTAATACATGTTCAACCGTCTTAAATGTCATGAGATAAGACATGATAATTTTATTAATGTCAAACAAACGACCACAATAGTAGGTCAATGGGACTCGAAAATGCATCTAGCATAACTACAAGGTAGTCTGAGAGCAAAAGCATCTTCAACTGCTACTCTATCAAAAGCTGAAAAGCAAACAAAAATGAGTAATAGGAAAAGCAAAGTACAAAACAAGTGCAGAAACAAAACCAAAGCCAGACGATCATTTGACAGACAACGGATCAGATACAACAAAGTTCAATAACTCAAACGTGAACCCAAATACTGTTAGCATCTCTTAACAAAACAACAGACTTATTACATCCCAGAAAGAGAGGATAATTTTCTCATAAAAGGTACAGATCACACAGACCAAAGAGAGGATAATTTCCTCGGAGGCTGTAAGGCAAGCGCCATCACCAACGCCAATCCTAGTGCACCATCAAAGATGTATTCTTCTAAGGTGGCCATAATTCGTGTAGAATCAGCACATCTCCTTTTACTTCATTACTGTGATGAACTTACTCGCATTAAAACCCCGGGCAGTTCTTTGAATCATTGTAAGTCATACATTTAATATTTGCTCCAACATTTTATTAAACAAACTGCATTATTTTACTAGGCTGAAGGAAAAATTAGAGATAAAAGTGCTTCACGGCAATAGTGAACTAGTTCAAATGCATTTTTATAAATACATTGGATAAATAATATGGAAATGTTTAATTTATTCAAATGCATATTCCATTTCACAAATACCATTTATAACAATTAAAATTAACCACTCAAATATTGCCACAGACAACAATGCTCTCCCCCTCGTGTGCCATACATAAGCTAACTCCTCTGTCATGGATAAGCCAACCCCTGTCAAGGTTTTTACAGAGAATAGATAAGACACTTCAAAACTTCAACTTCTAAATCCTGGCCTGTTAAATGTTAAATAACAACTGTTAGCACTAAGAAAACCAGAACACGGATTGCACCCTTAAAAAAGAGACTAAATCCTGCAATGCCAAACAGTAGATAGTGGCCTAAATTCATTAAATGCTACGAATCACACGCAGAACCATCCCAGTAAGGACTCTAAACATATATTGAGAGCAGCAGAAATTAATCTGCAGCCTAATGGATTTCACCTTTAGAGCAAGGCGACCTCAATCCACTTAATGAGGGACTGCTTCTACAGATACACGAATAGGAGAGTAATGTCCTACAGAAACATGCAAGGTCCCAAATGCACTGCTTTACAACCTACTGAATGAAACAGGAGAACTTTTTCCTAGAGAATCGAGGCTATAAGGAATTCAGACTTTAGCCTCCATGGGCAACAGACCTTCCTTCATTACTGGAGACACTTCTAACCCATTTAAGCATGTAGATTAAAATTTGGGTTGTTACTGCCTGATGATGCATCACCGCTGGTGGGAGGCCACCCACTAAGTTTAAATCCCCCAGAGCACCGAAATAAGCAGTTGGGTTAGGTGCAAATACTGGGTTATTTTTACAGAAAGTTACCCCACCGTAGCAGCTTGGCCAAACAAACCCTTTGAGACTAATTGTTTGCCTTTAGGGGAGGGCGAGGACCACTTATAGTAAATACAGATTCAAGAAACTTCTAATATTTCGGGCTTACAAGGAACCAATTGCTAAATAAAACATGGAGAAAAACAAAGAAAAAAGAATGTTAAAGTAGAGACCAAACCAGATCACCGATCAAGTAAGTGAACTTAACATCCTTAGCCAAAAATGATCTTGCAACCTAGGAAGAGATTCAGAGTTACCAAACAAGGACATGGCCACACATTGACAAGAAACCATTCAGGCATGCACTGTCAATATTGACGGGGAAATCCTCGTCCACTTTATACACTGTAGCCTTTTTCTGAAAATAATATCAATTAAAAGAAGATGATTTTCTTTTATAAAAACCTTAAGAGGGCGCACGTTCGAACCCATGGCTCTTCTGTAAAAACCCCGAGTGGTACATGTCTGGCATGCATTTTATTGTTGATCCCCTAAACGGCAGCACCGTCACTATTTTCCACTGTTATAATTCTGTGGTAGGGTTTTGTGCACCCAGGTGATGGTTATAGTTCATATTTTTATATTCAGGGTTTCAGACACCGTCTTATAAAATTTACAGAGAATATAAGTGGGTTTCGTCTAAAGATTGTTGTAGTGGATAATGAGCTCGACTCCTGCTAGGTAACCCATCCAGTTAATTAGGACTCGACTCCATTCTCGATTTACAAATATAGGGCTTCAACATGACCCGCTGCAAAAACCCTGTTCGATGTGCCCACTTTTTTTCTGACCCATCATGACCATAACACATTCACAGACAAAAAATATCACTAACCTCGACAAATAACCAACGGCAGGCTCTTTCACGAGACTCGAACCCTCGCCCTGCGGCTGCAAACCCAGATTTCCCTTTTTATAACACGGATTTCCTTTTCACACCCGCTTTAACCCTGGAGCTGCACGAAGCCCTAAAAACTGCAAGAAGCCCTAAAAAATCCTGCTTTCAGTAACGAGATTCAAACCCTGGTCACGGATCTTGATAAATATATAAACTGTTTCTCCGGGTTTTAAATGACTGAAACTCTCGGCCGGCCGTATAAAAATCACCGACTAGCACTTCGAACAAAAGAAAACAGCTCTCGATCCTGAACTGCCCGCGCAAATAGCGCTGAGATTCAATCAAATTAGCCTCAAATCTGATGTTTTCGATTTCTTCTCAAGACGGAAAAACCACCCACGGTATCGGGCTGGTGAAAGAAAGCTGGATCCGCTGCACCCAAAACCGGCAAAACACCCAGCGTAGCGCCTTGAATCCCTCGGCTCAGCTCCCACCTATGCCTACACCTAACGAACAATATATGGAAGATCAGACCACCCCGCGATCATATTTATAAGAAGTTTGGAGCCGGTCAAGCCGTGGATCTACGGAATCGGACGGTCGCTGTTTTATCTCGAATTTTTTCGCCCTACCTCTGATCGTGGCCGTCCATTTTATATCCAACGGTGGTTACGTGTTCGACCTTCTCGGCGCCAAGTGTAAGACATGTGCTTTTAGGGTTACTGCTAAAACGCTTGTTTGTTTCTAAAGAATCGTAGATCGAGGCCCTTCGTTGCTGGAGATATGGGCGGTTGGATCGTAAAAGTAACCCAAAATTGTGTTGTTATCTACTTTGAGTTCGGCGCCTCTTTTTGGTGGGGCTTCTAGAACCTTCGGAAAGCTCTAGGAAATAAGGGGAGATTTTAGGGATGTGGTGTGTTAGGTAGTATGTACCCAAGTGGAAAAATATCACTCTCGTCATTTACATTCGTAACATGCATTAGATGTCTAGAGAGCCTCCACTTGGAGGTGTATTTTTGGTTAAAGTAGATGTGCCACGTTTTTAATAAATTAAACTAGTACAGCGACATAATTGTGGTTGATGAATGTTCAGAGGTGATTATAGCGAAAGGAGCAATGTTAATTTTTAACACATCATAGTACATTAAAATATTAATTTTTAACACATGATAGCATAACAAGATAGTAGAGGAAAGCTCATATGCATTCACGGCACCCACCACAGCGTTACATTCACAGCACTGAGGATTACCATGCCACCATGGCACGATTCAGAGGAGGAAACACTCCCTTGCATAGTAAAAAACCCTCGATATGGTTAGCGGTGGTAAAGTGGTAAAGAAACGGAAGTAGGCATGATTATAAATCGCCATGTGGTAAAGAAACGGAAGTAGGCATGATTATAAATCGCCATGTGGTAAAGAAGCAGTGCACCTAGTAAGCCCCACACACCAATTAAGAATTGGAAGCGGATGGTCCCAAGCATCACGAACAGTGTTAAAACGTAGTTAAAAACTTAAACACAGTCTATCCACAGTAAAAACAAATCTAGGAGTAATAAATAAAGTGGGTTTATCCGTCATTATTATGTTAATCACTCTTTTTAATGACGAACTAACATGTTTTGTCATGCAAGGTTGAAATATCAGCCTTGATTTATTGTGACGACGAAGAATATTCGGAGCATATTAAATTGTGGTCATATAAACAACATTTGTGATTAAAAGCCCATTAATTCTGGTGCTTTTGAATAGGTGTTCTTAAAAAGAAAAAATAACTAATCATAATAATAATAATAAAACTTTTAAAAATGATTATAAGAATTTATAATAAATTAAATTAGCATATATTCATCTAAAATCTAAAATCTTTTAAATATAGAGAGAATTGCATTTCTATTTTTTCATTTATTATCGGTGATTAGTAGATTTAGATTAAGATGAATCTATGTTAGTGTTAAAAAAAATTGGCATCTCGATGTCACCATGTCTATGATCATCATGTGGTAATGAAATAATGTACATAGAACAATACTAATATGTAAACTATCATGAATATTTCACTAGAACAATTCGCCACAACAAATCTTACAATATTCTAAAAAAAAATATTATACAGTTTATTACCTCGTTGTGAATATGTGTGCCTTCAAATTGGTGATTATTCTTTGAAATCCCACATGTTTGAAATCGAAATGGGTGGTTGTGACATTGTTTTGGGTGTTGAATGGATACGCACACTAGATCTCATCACCGTGGATTTCAAGGAGTTATACATGAGCTTTCAACAAGTCAGCCATTGTTCCACTTTCTAAGGAATCACCACAGGTTCTCCTGAGATCGTCGGTTCACACCGTATGGAAAAACTCCTCAAAAAGGGCCATTATGGCGTTATTGCTCAATTCCATGTCATTCAAGTAGTTGAGACCCCTTCGCAACCCATTCATCTAGATATGCAATTCATTTTATCCAAACACCAATCAATTTTTGAACCCCCCCAAGGCCTCCCACCCTCTTGTGGTGCCCATGATCATTCCATTCCACTCATACATGGTAGGCTCCCGCTCAATGTTTGCCCTTATCACCACCCATTTGCTTAGAAAAATGAAATTGAAAATATTGTTCGAGAATTGTTAGCCGCGATTGTCATCCGCCCTAGTACTAGTACTTATTCAACCCATGTTGTTGCGGTACTCAAAAAAGAAGGCACTTGGTGCATGTGTCATGATTTTCGTGCTCTCAACAAAATCACCATCAAGGATGACTTTTTCATTCCAATCATTGATGATCTTTTGAATGAACTTAAAGGTGCCCAATTTTTCACCAAACTTGAATTTCGTTCAAGCTATCACCAAATTTGTATGAAAGAGGTTGATATTCCTAAAATTGTTTTTCGCACTCATGAAGGCCATTAGGAGTTCTTGGTGATGCCCTTTGACCTTCGTAATGCACCCTCCACCTTCCATAGTCTCACGAATCATATATTTCAACCCTTTCTATGCCATTTTGTCCTTGTCTTTTTTTATTACATCCCAATCTACATCAAAACTTAGCAATCCCATGTTACCCATTTAGACCGGGTCTTACAACTCCTTTCTCATCATCAACTATTTCTCAAGAGATCCAAATGTACTTTTGGCATCTTCGAAGTTGAATATTTGGGACATATTATTAGTAATAATGGTGTACGACTAGCCATAAATAAAATTGAAGCAATGAAGGATTGGCCCCATCTTATGACTCTTAAAAGTTTACGATGCTTCCTTGGTCTAACAGGGTACTATATAAAGTTTGTCCAGAGCTATGGCAAAATTGTGGCTCCCCTCACTACCTTACTTAAGAAAAACGCTTTCATTTGGAATGCAATTGTAGATCAAGCCTTCTAGGATTTGAAAGATGTTATGTGTACAACCCCATTACTTGCTCTGTCCGACCTCACGAAGACTTTTGTTTTGGAATGTGATACTTCGGGAAAAGGCATAGGTGCAGTTCTCATGCAAGAACGCAGGCCATTGACCTTTACCTGTAAACAACTTTGTGATAGACACTTGGGCAAGTCCACCTATGAAAAATAAATGTTGGTAATTTTGAACAATGTGGACATATAGCGTCCTTACTTGCTTGAGCATGATTTTTAGATTAAAACAGATCATCGTAGCCTCAAATACTTTTTGGAGCAAAGGATTTCATCACCGGAACAACAGAATTGGGTTACCAAATTGTTAGGTTATGATTATGAGATCATTTACAAAAAGGGAAAGGAGAATGTGGTAGTTGATGTTCTCCCATTAAAATATCAAGAGAAAGGGTCCCTCTTTCACTCTCCTTCATTGTAGTTGATTGGGTGAATGAAGTCCACAATGAATGGTTCATTGATCCCAAGATTGTTAGCTTGATCCAGTAACTTCAAGATGATTCTAATGCATCTCTCAGCTACACTTGGCACAATGATGAGGTTCGCTATAAAGGGTGTTTGTATTTGATCAAGCATTTTAATTTTAAGACCACTATGTTATTTGAATTCCATGCATCACAAACAGTAGGTCATTTTGGCTTTCATAAAACATATGAATGGATCAAATGTTCCTTCTTTTGGGAAGGCATGAAAAAGGACATCTACAATTTTGTGGTTAAATGTGATATTTACCAATGACATAAGGGCGAAACAGTAAACACCCCAYGTGCATTGTAACCTTTACCTATTATGCCTACTATATGGACAAACATTTCCATGAACTTCATAGTGGGGTTTCCCAAATCCAACAATAAATCAGTGATTATGGTCATGGTCAATCGACTTTCCAAATATGCTCATTTTTATGCCCTCCAACACCCCTTTAAAGCTTCCATGGTTGCTCAAGTCTTCATGGATAATATCTTCAAACTACATGGTATGCCACAGTCTATTGTCACGAACTGAGATCGTAGTTTCACCAGTAAATTATGGCAAGAATTGTTCAGGATACATGGCACTTAATTGAATCTTAGCACTGCCTATTGCCCCCGGACCAATGGTCAGACATAAGTTATTGGCAAGTGTTTGGAAGCATATTTGAGGTGCTTCACTTCAAAATGACAGTCTCAATGGGTTCAGTGGTTACCTCTATTTGAATGGTGGTACAATACAACTTATCATGGTGCCACTTGCATGACCCCATTTTGAGGCGGTCTATGGCTGAAAGCCCCCATCTGTATTATCTTACCTACTAGGTGTCTCTGAGGTACAAGGGGTCGACAAAACCCTTACAACTCAAGCTAACATTATGCACACTCTCAAAGATAATCTAGTCTTGGCTCATAATTAAATGAAGCAATAAGCTTATCAACATCTCTCTAAATGCCACTTTGAAGAAGGGCATCAAGTCTTCCCTCGTCTACAACCATATATGCAGACTTCCCTCAAAAACGACCACCACTAGAAGTTTTCTCTAGAGTTTTATGGCCCTGATACGATCCTCAAGAGTATTGGGTCGGTGGCCTACAAATTAGCACTTCTAAACCACTCTAAGATCCATCCAGTCTTTCATGTTTCTTGCTTAAAGAAAGTGATTGGATCTAATTACCGTGTTCAAACTAGTCTACTTGAATTGGATGAATAAGGTTCCAATCGGTTGCAGTTAGAGGCTATCCTTAACAAATGAGAGTGTCATCTCTGCCAACGCACGAT
>JASDQU010372795.1:0-30091 GCA_032191745.1 Picea mariana
TGTGGTATAGCAAGGCAGAAGACTACTCCATACACTCCTCAATAGAATGGAGTTGCAGAAAGGATGAACATGACACTGATGGAAAAAGCAAGGAGCATGCTCAGCGGTGCCGAGTTAGGACAGGAATTCTGGGCAGAGGCAGTGGGTACAACATGTTACCTGGTCAATCGATCACCCTCATTAGTGTTGGATGATAAAACTCCACACAAGGTATGGACTGGAAAGAAACCCTCTCTTAAACATGTTAGAGTGTTTGGTTGTGATGCTTATTTACATGTTGCAAAGGAAAATAGGAGTAAGCTGAATAAAAAGGCTGAAAAGTGTATCTTTATTGGTTATAAAAATGGTGTGAAAGGTTATAAGCTTTGGAACCCAGAAACCAAGAAGACTGTTTACAGTCAAGATGTTGTTTTCAGAGAGGTAAAAGATGTTTCCAAACAGGAATTCCTACCAAGGCCAGAAGAACCTGAGAAAATAGAGCTAGAGTTGGATGATGCAAAATCTGAATCATCTGAAGAAGATGAAGCAACAACAGAAGAAGAAGAACCTCATACCCCAGTATTGAGGAGATCAGTAAGAGAAAGAAGGCAACTAGAAAGGTATAGTCCACCTGATTTTTGTTCCAATTTTGCTTTATCTATTACTAATGATGATCCCAAAACTGTTAGGGAAGCAGTGAATTCAAAGGATAGTAAACTATGGAAGAAGGCCATGGTTGAAGAAATGGATGCCTTGGATAAGAATGAGGCATGGGATATAGTTGAGTTGCAAGTTGGAAGAAAATATGTTGGTAGCAAATGGTTGTTTAAGAAGAATTTTACTGCAGAAGGAAAAGTGGAGAAATACAAAGCTCAACTAGTAGCAAAAGGTTATTCTCAGGTAGAGGGAATTGACTTTGGTGAGATTTTTTCTCTTGTTGCTAAGTTAACTTCTATTAGATTTATTTTATCTATTGTTGTTGCTTTTGATCTTGAAGTGGAACAGATGGATGTGAAGACAACATTCCTACATGGGGATATGGAAGAAGAAATCTACATGAAGCAGTCATAAGGCTTTGTAGTGAAGGGAAAGAAAGAGTTGGTCTGTAAGCTAAAGAAGTCACGATATGGTCTGAAGCAATCACCTAGGATGTGGTACCAAAAGTTTGATACATACATCCTTGGATTGGGATTTGTGAGAAGCAGGGCTAATCACTGTGTATATTCAAGCACGTTGGTAATCACTTCATTTATGTAGTGTTGTATGTTGATGACATGTTGTTGGTAGTGTTAGCGATAATTCTTGTCATGGGCTTGAGAGCATTCGGGTCTGTAAGTTGCACGAAATGCTCAAGCACAGCACGGGAGAATCCTTGTTTTTCCAAGTAGCAGGTCAAGCGAGGCAGCATCCAAGGTCTATTTTGCGAAGCAGATCAACGATCGGTGGGTAATTGCACTCAGCCGAGTCACGCCAAGGATAGCGCAGAGGTTTTTAGAGGGGAGAACGGTCAGAAGTCTCTGTGGAGAACTCGCGAAGTAACGAGGGCCATTGATCGCGATCAGTTGATGCGTGGGTTCATTTCTTAAACTCGGGGTTCGTGAGTTCGGAGGGCGGACCATATCCTTTGGTTGTGCGAGACCGCGAGTTGCGAGAATTGTGGAAAGGAAAAGAGCCATCGCCTCTCGGGATTTCGCGAAGGGAGAGTGCCAAGGTTCGACACTCCAACTCGCAAGGTTGCGAGTTGCGAGAGGCGCCAACACTTAAGCCTTAGCCGACAGTTACGTGTGGAGGGCACCGACAGTAAAAAGAGCTATACAGTATCGCCGAGAAGATCTCAGCCGTCCATCCAGAGGGACATGTGGTGCGCGATTAGGCTCCTCGCCTTTTCGCCCATCGCGACTTTGAAACATAAGGACTAGCTCCTCCCAGCCGCGAGAGACGAAGTGCCGAAGGCGTCCAGGGCCCGGGCCCACAGTATTGCCGAGAAGATCTCAGTCGTCCATCCAGAGGGACACGTGGTGCGCGATTAGGATCCTCGCCTTTTCACCTATCGCAACTTTGAAACATAAGGACTAGCTTCTCCCAGCCGTGAGACACGAAGTGCCAAAGGCGTGCAGGGCCCGGGCCCACAGTATTGCCGAGAAGATCTCAGCCGTCCATCCAGAGGGGACACCTGGCAGCAAGTAGAGACATCTCGACGCCTCGCTCATCGCAACTCCAACACGCAAAAGACAGCTTCATCATATCCCGATACGCGAAGTAGCGAGAGCATTCAGGACCTGGGGCCCACAGTAGCGTCGGGTGAAGTTAGGACCGTCAGATCCAGAGGGCGCGTGGTGCCAGATTAAAGCCGTCTTGACGTTTCGCTCATCGCGATTTCAAGAAGCAAGGATTAACTCCTTCCATTCGTGAACACTGAAAGCGCTTTGGGGATAAGCGCGCAGTCACAACCCATAGTCACTTGTGAAGGAAAAAGTTGTTCAGGAAGGGCCGAAGATGCCATGCATGATTCATAGAAGGAATTGCCGCAACCTCCAAGTGCCATTTGATCCGACCTCGGTTCTGTTTCTCGTCTGAAGTAAATGATGACAAGAGCGGGTGGTTGAAACCTCATTTCATTCATTAAGTGAGGGGATGGAGGGTCTGGCAAACCATCTGCTCGAGGAAGTCCTGTGTATCGATTTTCTCAAAAACGCCATGCCGAAGTCCTCAACTCAACAGAGAAGTCTGCGCGCGCTAGCCCAACACTTAATGGTTCAGCTTCCCTCCTTACAGGAGCCATGCGTAGTTAAGATGGCACTTAAAGAAATATATCAGTACGAGTTTGATTGAAGAGACAGCCAAGCCTTGGGTGACTGGGCATGCCTCTATTAGGCGATTTTCTCTGAGTATATAAACTCAATCTTTGTATTTTGTAAGGTATAGATGGTAGAGCAGAGCTCCCTATTGTAATGTTTTGGCAGCTATCCTAGCTTTCAGTTTATGCATCTGTATATGAGATTTCTTGTTTTATGACAGACAGTTCTTCTTACTCCGTCTAGTTTTCATCTTATGCTAAGAGAGTTCGTGAACGACCGACTCGTGCGAATTATTGTAGTTATGCTATGATAACTGATTTATTGTTGCATTGTTGCATTCTCTGGCCTTGTGTTTGAATGTAAGATGATATTGCATTTGGACATCTTCTTCTTCAGCCTGTTGGAAACCCAATGTTAGTAACAGACCTCTGCGTTCCTCTTATATAAGTCTTCCACCTGTTCACCCTTTACTACAGCTCACTGTCTAAAGTTTACGCAAGACCTCACTTGCTCATGCATACCTGGCCTAGTTTCAGAGTTGGAACGCTATTGTTTTGAGTTTCCCACCATTCGATCACCCATCTATGAACAACCGTGATATAAAACTGATGGGCGTCGGGCTCTGCTCCTGCTAGCAATCCAGGAGTGACTTCCGTCGCCAACAGGTAGGAAATAACATGGATGTTATCAAGGAGGTGAAATCACACCTATCCTCCAATTTTGACATGAAGGATCTCGGTGCTGCTAACTTCATTATGGGAATGGAAATTAAAAGAGATCGTGCTAACATGAAACTCTGGTTGAATCAGAGAAAATATGTTGAGACAATATTGCAGAGGCTTAATATGCATGGAAGTAAACTGGTCAAGGTTCTTATTCCTATAGGTGTAAAGTTATCTGTAGATCAGTGTCCCAAAACACAGGAAGAAGAAGAGGACATGTCCCATGTTCCGTATGCTAGTGCAGTTGGCAGTTTGATGTATGCAATGGTCTATACTAGACCAGACATTGCACATGTAGTGGGTGTTTTGAGCAGGTATATGTCAAAACTAGGGAAGGAGCATTGGACAACAGTAAAGAGGGTCTTCAGGTATTTGCGTGGCACTACCAATTATGTATTGTGTTACCAAGCAAGACCAGGATTGGACAGAGTGGTGGACATACATGGCTTTGTTGGTGCAGACTGGGCTGGAGATCTGGATCGCAAAAGATCTACAAGTGGGTATGTGTTTAACCTATTTGGAGGAGCAATCAGTTGGATGAGAAAAGACAGGTTGTAGTGGAACTCTCAACTACAGAAGTTGAATACATGGCAACCACTCAAGCAAGCAAGGAAGCAATATGGTTACAGAGATTGTGTTTAGGTATTGGGTTGGTACAAAAAACAGTGAGATTAGATTGTGATAGTCAGAGTGCAATCTTTCTGGCAAAGAACCCAACTTATCATTCGAAGACAAAGCATATTGATGTTCAGTATCACTTTGTGAGAGACATGGTTGAGGAAAAAAAGGTGTTATTGGAAAAGGTTGACACTTTGAAGAATGTTGCAGATTTATTGACAAACTCTGTGAGCACAGAAAAGTTCTCTTGGTGTAGAGTAACAATGGGCATTGTTGCCCTGGATTGTTGACTATATAACCCTGTGGACCCCTGGATGCAAAGAAAACAACAAGTGGGAGAATGTTGGGTATATGTTATATTCTTTGCATGTGTGTGTGAGGGCACGTCAAGTTCGACAATTGTGTCTGACGATCCCTCTAATAGTGTTCTTTGTGTCGTGTGCGTCAGGCACTTCTTAGAGGGGCCAGGTATGTCCCCCCCTAGTTACTCACAACATTCGGAAATGGGCGGTAGCCAAGGGCCGACGGAGTTAGGGGCAGCGCCCCAAATTTTTTTTTTGGGCGGTTTTTGCTATTTTTAGCAGATTTTGCTATTTTTTGCAGTTTTCTAAATTAATCCCAGATTAAGGGATTAGGGTTTTGGTATCTACGGAATACGTAAAAACATTGTATATATTGTATGGTGAATGGTGAAATTCAATATAATGAAATAAGAAAGGTTTTCCCGATTGAGGGTTTCCGGTATAAATCTCTGTGTAGTATGTGAATGAGCCATTGATTAATTTTTGTTTTGCTTAAGAATCTATATGCATCGCTGTACTTCATAGGTTTAAAACTTATAGTCATGGCCTCCTCAACAAATGAGATCAAACCCTCCAATTGCCACAACCTCTCCAAGAAAATCACTTTAACCCAAAACTGAAATCAAAACACAAGATGAAGCTCCAATGAAGATCCATGATAGATCCTCCTCCTTGTCTAGCTAGGGTGGATATTGCACCACCGAAACTAAACTACAATGGAAGGGTTTTTTTCAAAACCCTAATGAAAACCTTGGCTCCAAGAGCACTCCAAAGAGATCAATCCAAAACATAATGAGGAAGATGAAGTGCTACCATTCCTTTATACTTCTTCCATGCCTTCTAGATCTTTCCATTTTTTTACCAAATCAAACATGACCATTATTTCCTTTTTGACCAAATCAAACATGATCATTATTTCCCTTTCTTATTTTCACTTAAGGATTAAAATCACTTTATAACCCTTTTTAGCCCCTTTTTAGTGTAAGAAAGTGATTAATTAGATTCTAAGATGTTCTCGGACGTCCCATTCTCATCATCCCAACCTTTAAATATTCTTCGTCTTGATTCCAACGAGTTATTACACGAAGGTGTTCCATCCAATAATATGACTTTAATAACACCTTTAGTGCATTTAATTAATTTATACTCACTTATACTCTTAATTTACGGGAATCGTCGGAATGCCACGAAACCAAGAACGAACTGTGCATAAGTGATCCTAATGATGAAATAAGGTAAATGGACTAGGATAGGCCTCATATAACTCCAATTCACCCGAGCCCATTATATCCTCCATTTACTCCTCTAGCCAGGCTGACATAAACCCATAAGGTCACCTCCAACTATAAAGCAAGGGAATCCAAAAATGGGGACATTTCAATCTTCCCTTCCCAAAGATTGCTTATCCTCGATAAATTCCATCATAACCTAACTCTCCATTGATTGAACCAGACTGAAGCTAAAAATGATACCAGGGTCCCAAACCACCCTGGAAGCTGTGAAGCATCCTCTGCTCAACGCGTGGTCTGGCAAGGTATTGACATAAGAAACATCTTGAATATTGTCGATGAGTAGAGCTACTCGATACTGCAACAACTTGATCAGTACCTCAATAGATTGCTCTACTAGGGAACCAATCTCATGAAAGAAAAAATTGTCCATTGCCTCTATGTTAGCTGTTGAACTGTCTAATACTAAAATCCCAAGGTCCCAAGCTAATATCATAAAGGAACCACTATGTTGATATTGTGCCACTTTGATCATAACCGTTCGACCACCGTGCCTAGTCTGCCTCCTCCTCCCTTGGTACTCCCACTTGAAATAACTATAAGGGTTGAATCTAGTACCATGAATAGTATCCTGCATAGGCGTCCAGGTGAAGTCGTGGCCTGCAAAACCACTGCAATACTCGATCTCAAATGTCAGAAAAAGAAGTATGTCCTAATCATTGGAAATGAATATGGGCTGCTCATGGACTCTATACATCTCTCCACTAGATAACTTTGTCACATGCGTTGCCCCATACTTAGAAGATATCACTAGAAAGTGCGTGAACTAGTCAATCATCGCAAACATATTATATGTCCATTGTACCCTTGGTAAACCTATGATGCAATATGTCCACATGCTCTCCCACTCTCGCCCAAAAATGACCAAATACTGCATCCATATTGTGGAATGAGTGTGCCCCAACCTACTCTGTTGACAAGTCGTATACTCTCCTACATCATCCGCGAGGCCTCTCCTTGTGAACCTTTCTCAGATATGCTTAGATGATGTTAAACACTCTCTACTCCTGGCACTAATATGCAAGGTGTTGATACAAGAATCCATCTAATTGCCCCTGACAAGCTAGGTGATCATAAGCTGCATAAACTCGGTCAACTCCTCATAAGACTAGTCCTCCAATAAACCAATCCTAAGCATCCCAAGAGTAAAATCAAGAAAGTGAAAACCAATCATCTCATTTGTATTGGCTACCAAGTTGTCAAACACTGCAGTCCCAGGGTCCCAAGATAATCTCCTCGAGGAACCATCATGCTAACGTTGCACCACTCTAATCATAATTATCTTACCCTCATGTCTAGATTGTAGCCTCCACTCCTGGAACCCCAAGTTGTAATGTCTATAAGACTCGACCCCACTACTATGGATCATATCCTATAGATGCGCCTCAGTGGAATCAAAGTCTACAAGTCCACCGTCATAGACGATGTTGGGTATTGAAAAATAAATCCTATCCTGCAATATAGCATGTACCCCACCATTTCCTCTCGAAGCATCCCAAGAATGAAATGGGCCAATCATATGAGTTCCGGGAACGCACGTCCAAAATAGAATTCTATTATGCCTCATACCAACCGACTCCAGTTGTGCTACATTGATAACCACTCAAAGCCTAATATGTTGAGTCTCGCGTCTAACTGGTAGAAACAAGGTATCATGAGTCAACTCTCCTCCCTCCAATCGGCATAACCCCTGCCAAAATATATTGGAAAATGTGTTGTCTTGAACACTGTCAATGTACTCAGGCAACCCATTGATTCTAGACACCTCTTTGAAAAACAACTCTGTTGTCTACGGTGCCTCATACTTTGATGGAATCATGAAGAAATGTGCCAACTTGGTCCACCAACCATCAATGAAATAAATACAGTCCCTGTCATACACCTCTAACTTGTTCTGTTGGCAAGTCCTGCACTCCTTCACGTGTCTCAACATATCGTCCTCGAGGCCCTTCCATGAGAACCTCTCTCTAATATGTTGGTAATTCCTGAAGTACCCATGAGGTCCTTCCAAGGGCATATCATGCATGGCTCTCATGATTTCCTCTCTAAGTGTGGACTCCAAAACCAAGTATATGCTACCTCTGTAGTAGATGATGTCTTCCACCACTATGTACATGTCATCCTGAATGTGACCATCCAACAACTCACAAGAAAATTGGTCCATGGAATATTCCACCAGAAGGTGGGATTTCCAATCAGCTGAAATCCATGTGAGCCAATCCAATGTGTTATGGATCTCCTCCTGATGTGTTTGTACATCTTGTATGTTGATCACCTGGCCACAATGTAAAGCATTTGTCATGTTGAGCTCCATGTCTCCATCAGGATGATATCTTGATTGAAGATCAATCATTGAGGAATATATTGCTCGATGAAGCTCATCTATCCACTCCTTGTCCCTGGACAATCCCAACTCAAGGGTATTTTCAACGTCCATGTCAAGAAGTCTCTCTGAAGGAATCTCCCCACAATCCCATACTGATGTGTTCATGTCCTTAATATATCCATTCCCACAATAAGTGGGTGCATATACCTCCATGATGGTTGGTCCACAAGGTATATGATCAACTCCCTTGTTTCCAGTTATGACTTGAGCATCCATGGGCTCCCCAAAAGAAGTGGCTCATGTAATACCCCAAGGCTGAGCCCCTGTGAAATGTAATGATGTTTGTAGGCTGGTGAGCCAAGTAGTTATAAGTTGGTAGGCTTATGCGTTTATTAGGCTGAAGAGCATAGATGCTACGGTCAATGGGCCTGATTTTTGTATATGTAATTATGCAGGTTATTAATAAAATACATCGTTGCTTGTAGACCGACCATGAAGAAAGAGTTATGGGGGACTAAGCTCCACTAGGTAGGGAGAGGAATGGGGATGAGAGGCTAGGAAAGAGGGTCTAATCTTGAGGGCTTAACCCAAGGGAATATTATAATGTATTCCTGAAAAGTACTAAAGTTGGGAAAATAAACCCAATTATCCTAAGTTCCTTTGAGGAGAGGAAGAAACTCCAAGTGGAGAGGAGCGTGCTCCTGGAGAACGAAGTGTCACCCATGACGCATGCAGATTTATGTGGGAAGTTCCACCTTTGTTGGGGTTCACGAACCATTCTGGCCACCTTCCTGAGGAGTTCGCTCTCACCATTGCAGCTCTCTCACGATTCTGCAAGCTGACCATTCTCACCATTTTCCTTGCTCACTCTCAACATTCTGACCAGTTTGGTCATTTGCTTCCCACGATTTCATCCTCAACATGCTAGCCATCCCTTGTGCAGTTCACACATGCACTGAACAAAGGCGGGTTGTCGGCCCGTGGTTGAATAAGCAGGTTTCCAGGCCTGTAAGCAACTCTCTCTAGGTGAGAGAGTTTGTTGGGAAGTGATTTCTCCTGGAGGGAGTCCAGTACCAACTACGAAGCTCTGAGAATTCTTGATCCGACCTGTTGCTGGAGCCCCGAAAAGGAAGTGGAGGATCCGATGGACTGTGGAACAATGAAGGTGCATATTCTCGGGGTGGGACAGGCATGTGGGAAATGAGAGTCTATGAGCAGTGGGTGTAAGTAGGCTCCCTGGAGAGAATCCTTCCAGTTGCACAATGTGGTTTCCTGTAGCCTCAGCCTAGGTCTAGGATTCCTTTGCCTTGGTCAGAGTTTAGTCCCAGCTTGGGGGTGACCCACTGCTAAGCATGATGAGCAGCATGGTCTAAGGCTGTGAGGTTCATGGAAGGTCTGCACACAATTGGTGGTCATCTATTGAAAGATAAGTACCAAATCTCTGTTGATTGTATGTGGTGTAATTGTACATGTTTTATAACTTGATGAGTAATGCCTAGATATATCATATATGTTGTATGTGTAGACTTAATGTTATTTCCGCATGAATAAGTGGCATGAACATAATGTTGTAAATGTTAATTTTGCGTTAGATATGCATGCATATAAATTCATAAAATGGTATCATAGTTAGAAGATATGTCCAAGAAGTGGAGTTGTCGGCCTATTGGTGGTTGGGGACGTCACAAAATGGTAACAGAGCCATGGTTTCAACACTGAGCCTGGATGGGCCAGGAAAGTGGAAGTTGAGGAGAAGGTTTCAGAAGGAAATTGTTGTCTAAATGGACAAAATTGAAGTTCAGAGCCGAGTTTTCGACACTAAGCCTGAATTAGGCCGTATAAGTGGTTATGGAGTCAAAAGCTCAGAGCAAATTGTTGTTGAGAAGGACAAAATTTGAATTTCAGATCATTCCAAAGTGCCAAGAGAACACCTTGGTCGTGTTTGGAAGCTCAGGAGGTATAGCGTTTCAAGAAAGATAGTAGAGAAAAGAGATTGCAGTAACCGTGGGTTTGGAACCGCAAGGTTTGAAGTTGGGTCGTGGGATCTGTTTTGGAGAAGGAGGATCCTTCGCAACCGTCAGATTTGGAGAAAGGTGCATGAAGATTAACCCCTAAGTACTTCAGGCTTTGGGACTTCGACAAAGTTTATGTGTGATAGAGCAGAAAGGGTCGAAGCCCGAAGTTCTGAAGTCCCGAAGAGGATCTACACCATAGATCCGGGGGGGGAGTGTTTACCATTGAATTTGTCTAAGGAGGATCAAAATTGTAGGGATAAGCCAAGAGCGAAAGGTAAGAAAGTCCGGGAGTTCGGCGTTCGGGAGAAACATGGTATGCTAAGGTGAAATCTCCCGAAGCCTGAAGTCCCAAAGTGACGTGGCCTGCTGATGTCACTAGGGATGATGTGGACACATGGGATGTGTGCCACATGAAAATGAGTTAAGAACCTTTATAAGATAGAAATACAGTTGGAACGTGACATATGTCACCTGCCTAATTGGACCCTGTGTCAGCTTCGTGTGTCCTACCACGTGGTGCTCTTGGTGGTGGCACAAGGTAGTTAAACTTAGCGAAGAAGTTAGCTAGATTGGGGCCGCATTAAATTTGATCACAATCTATCAAGATCGATGGCTGGGAGGCATTGTGGAGATCGAAGTTGCATGACAGATAATTCTACAGGGCGGTCCCACAATCCAAACCACGGTTTCCGAGAAGGGGTACATGTCAGTGTGGAGAAAATTGCGGAACGATTAGCGAGTTAATCCAAAACCGCTGACCCATGTCCCCACAATTTGAAAAGTATAAAGTTTGATGTGATGTTTTCAACATTTATTAGTTCAAGCACGAAAACCGTGGGCCCTAGTGGACGCGTGGTGCCAGATCGTGAAGTCCGGAGACTTGACTCTCCGAAAGAAATGGCTTGTGATGGAATGGGAGGAAAAAAACCCTGAAGTTCTGTAACGCCAAAGTAAAGTGACGCGACGACGTCACCGGGTTGACATGGAAATATTTGGAGATTCATTGTTTGGGAGTTTTGGGATGTGCAAAGGTGAAATCCTCCAAAGTCTCGGAGCCCCGAAGCTTGGAGTTCCATAGCGAGTATCAGCGGTTGGATGCTGGGAAGTCATGGACCATTGATCCACTCCACTTCGCGAGTTCACCAATTTGACACTCTGAGAGATTTTTCGTGATGTGCTTTGAAATCCTCCGAAGCCTGGAGCCTGAAGTTTCAAAGCTCCGAATAAGCACCTAAATCATAAGCGTTGGGTCACAATCGTGGTCACATGCAAACCAAGGGTTGAAGAAAAAGGGGCTAGCGCCCGAAATTTGTTGCAGAACAGAACTAGGCTTATAGAATGAAGCTCGAGGGGTTCTTGACCGACCAAGACTCGTAGAAAATGGAATATGATATTGGTTTTGTTATATCAAATTGGTTTATTCTGGAAAATTATTAAAGTATGATAGCTTGACAAAACTCGATTGACTGCACATTTTGCAGAGTTAACGATTGTCAGAACCGAACTGAATTGTCGCATAGTGCAGAGAAATGGGGGAAGGCACGGGGTGCTTACAGTTCGGAAAATGAAGTTAGAGGAAAGGATGTCGATTTAGGAGTCGAAGGATTGAACTTCATTAATGGGCATGGAGAAGAGATAGATAAAGAAGGAAACATGATGAAAATCATTGAAAGATTGCAGAAATATGTCCAAACTCACAGAGAAGATAACAAAAAACTCATGAAATCCAGGGAGCAATAGGGAGAATTCAACATAAATTTGATGCAGAGCCTGGAAAGAATAGAAAATAAATTGGATAAGGAGAGTGGCTCAAGCAAATCAGGAAGTCACAAAAGAACAAAAAGTGATAACAGACATCACCAACACTCCCTGAGGCATTTCAATAAGAGAGCACACAACAACTCAAGTCCATCCTCTATTAGGAAGCATAAGAGGTTTGGGGTGGATGAGCTACGAGGGGAAATGAACAAAATCAAACCTCCTACATTTGATGGTGATCACAAGAAGGATGAAGATGCAGAGACATGGATGCTAGGCATGAGAAAGTATTTTCAATTGCATAATTATTCTTCTCATGCAGAAGGAAGAATTGCCATCTATCAACTCAAAGGTAAGGCATCCATGTGGTGGGATCAGCTTGTGCAGGTGCAACACCTTAATGATAGAAATGTTACTTGGATGGAATTCAAGAATTATTTTGAAAAGAAATACTTGACTAAGAGGTACTACGATAAGAAACTGAAAGAGTTCTTTGAACTCAAGCTGAGAAGTATGGCTATTGATGAATATGAAAGGAGATTCTTAGAGCTGTTGAAGTACGTCTCCTTCATCAAAGATGAGACAATGAAGATTCATAGGTACCTGAGTTGGATGCCATCTTTCATTAGTGATAAAATCCAATATGATGATTCCAAGACTATGGAAGAAACTATAAGGAGAGAAAAATGCTTATATGATCAACAAAAATGAAAGCCTACTTTCTAGAAGGCTTGGGAGGACAAGAAGAAATTCAAGAAGGAACAAAGGTAGAAGGGGAATAAGCCTCCATTTTTCAGAAACAGTCCTCAAGAACAACCATCTTTTAGAGAGAATGGAATGGCTGAGGTAGGACGAAAAAGGTCAAGGTAGGCACCCATTCAATGTTGGGGTTGTAAAGGAGACCACAAGTATAGATATTGTCCTCACAAAAGTGACAAGGTAATAGCTCTCCACAATGTAAACCAAGCAGAAATGGTGGAGGACATGGGCATAAGAGTACCAAGGATCTATGCAGCTCTGGACAACAAGCAAGCTGAATTTCAATCACACATGATTGAAGTTGAAGGTATGATCAATAACCATGCCTTTACTATTTTAATTGATTCAGGGGCTAGTCATAGCTATATAGACCCTAAGGTAGTGGAAAGATTTCTCTTGCCAAGAAGCAAGCATGGGAAATATTGGCTGGTACAGCTAGCTACAAGAGCCAAGAGGAAAGTTGTTGAGTTGGTTAAATCATGTCCTGTGGGCATGACTGGACTGTGTACCAAGGCATATTTGAACATCTTGTAGTTGGGATTGTTATCGCTCAGTTTGTAGCTTAGGTTATAGGCTAGAAGATAAGGGTCAAATTGGCGTAACAGGGACCTACCCCACCCAATGTCACCACAATGGGGAGGTCCTTTCTATTTAGGGTGGCTAAGCCCAAGGGAGACGTCCCTGGCAATCTGGGGTTTGAAAGGAAAAGGCTCAAGGGATTAAGGCTAGTTTCCCCTTCATAGATTACCGCCAAGAAGATAGTCAAATGAAGAATAACCATAGGAAAAAACACCTGCTTGCGAGACAAGACAACACTGAAACTAATACATGCAATAATGGTTAGTACTTCACAGATCAATGACTATCAAAGTTTTAATGTATATGAGCATATATAGCAGTAAATATTGACGAAGTCAATGTTTGCAATAATGACAATGGCATATAATGTTACTTTGTCAATAAACACTGGAATAATATAGCATCTAATGAAAATTTAATCAATGTATTAAATGTCATTTATTTCTCAAACACAATAGATTGCTGCGTCAATATCCTAAAGATGACGTCATGCCTTATTTGAGCTTTTGTTGATAGAAAATATTATTGGCTTGGTCATCTTGTGATAGACATTGACAAATTGATGATATTCATTGACTAAATAGCAAAATGTTGACCTTCTTTGTATATTACATTGCTTATCATACTAAACCTAATAAAAGATGATGTCATCTTTAGGATATTGACGCAACAATCTATTGTGTATGAGCAATAAATGACATTTAATACATTGATTAAATTTTCATTAGATGCTATATTATTCCGAAGTTTATTGACAAAGTAACATTATATGCCATTGTCATTATTGCAAACATTGACTTCGTCAATATTTACTGCTATATATGCTCATATACATTAAAACTTTGATAGTCATTGATCTGTGAAGTACTAACCATTATTGCATGTATTAGTTTCATTGTTGTCTTGTCTCACAAGAAGGTGCTTTTTCCTGTGGTTATTCTTCATTTGACTATCTTCTTGGCGGTAATCTGTGAAGGGGAAACTAGCCTTTATCCCTTGAGCCTTTTCCTTTCAAACCCCAGATTGCCAGGGACGTCTCCCTTGGGCTTAGCCACCCTAAATAGAAAGGACCTCCCCATTGTGGTGACATTGGGTGGGGTAGGTCCTTGTTACGCTAGTTTGACCCTTATCTTCTAGCCTATAACCTAAGCTACAAAATGAGCGATAACATGGATCACATGTTAGCCTAATTGGTATGAATTGGTTGGACCAACACCATGCCATATTAGATTGTCATAACAAGGCATTCACTTGCTTGGATGAGGAAGGAAATCAAAAAACAGTCCAAGGAATTCCCAAGGTAGTTACTGTCTGGGAAATCTCAGCAATGCAGTTGAAGAAGTGTTACAGGCAAGGCTGTCAAATATTTGCAGACCATATGGAGGAAGCATCTAAGGATAAGGTGCCAAATCTGGAGAATCATGCAATCCTGGAAGATTTTGAAGATGTGTTCAAGTAGGTACCAAGACTACCTCCAAATAGAGATATTGATTTCTCTATTAATTTGATGCCTAGAGTAGCTCCAATATCAAAGACTCCTTACGGAATGAGTGCACTAGAGCTGAAGAAATTGCAAATGCAGCTTGAAGAGCTTTTGAAGAAGGGGTATATATGGCCAAGTATGTCACCTTGGGGTGCCCCAGTATTGTTCGTGAAGAATAAAGATGGGACATTGAGATTGTGCATCGATTTCAGACAGTTGAACAAAGTGAATATAAAGAACAAGTATCCTTTGCCAAGGACCGATGATCTCTTTGATCAGTTGAAGGACACAAAGATAGATCCCAGGTCAGGATATCATCATGTAAGGATTAAAGAGAAAGACGTCAACAAGACTACCTTCCAGACAAGGTACAATCATTACGAGTTCACAATGGTTCCATTTGGGTTATCAAATGCACCTGTTTTTTTTATGTGCTTAATAAATGGTGTTTTCCAGGAATATTTAGACAAGTTTGTCATTGTTTTTCTGGATGAGATTCTTGTATATTCCAAGACGAAAGAAGAGCATGAGCATCATTTAAGGATGGTGCTACAAGTGCTAAGAGAACAATAGTTGTATGCCAAATTGAGCAAGTGCTCATTTTATCAAAACATAATTCACTATTTGGGGCATATCATATCTGAAGAAGGGATAATAGTGGACCCTGAAAAGATTGAGGCCATTAAAGGGTGGACAACACCTAAGAATGTGATAGAAGCTAGATCCTTCATGGGTCTAGCTGGCTACTACAAAAGGTTCATTGCAGGGTTTTCGAGAATAACTCACCCCATCACTTCCTTACAAGGGAATGGGAAGAAGTTTCAATGGACAAAAGATTGTGAAAAGAGTTTCCAACAATTGAAGCAGTTGTTAACCGGTGCTCCAACTCTAAAGATCGCATATCCGAATGAAGATTTCGTGGTTTTCACAGATGCATGCAAAGAAGGACTTGGTGGAGTCCTTAGTCGTAATGGGTTTGTGATATGTTTCGAGTCCAAAAAATTGAAAGAGCATGAAAGGCTCTATGCCACTCGTGATTTGGAATTGGCAGCCATAGTGCACACCTTGAAGAAGTGGAGGCACTACCTCATGGGAAAGAGGTTTGAGCTAAGGACAGACCATAACGGTTTGAAATATTTGTTTGATCAACCTACTTTGAATGCTAGGCAGAGTAGATGGTTGGAATTCCTATGTGAGTATGACTTTGATATCAAACACATCAAAGGGAAGGAGAACAAAGTGGTTGACGCACTCAGCAGGAGAGTGCATGAACTACATGCTACAACCATTAACATGTATCAGATGGATCTTAAGGGTAGAATTTCTAAAGTTGCAAAAGAAGATTTGTAGTACATGGAATTGGTAACAAAATTGCAGCAGAAAACTGAAGATTATGAATTGGGAATTGATGGAATTCTCTTGTACAAAAACACAGTTTATGTACCAGATTCTCTGGAATTGAGGAGTGCAATTTTAAAAGAGATGCATAATGTGCCATATGCAGGACACCCAGGATATCAGAAAACAGTTTCAACAGTCAAGAGTCAATATTATTGGCACGACATGAAGAGGGAAATTGTTGAATACATAGCTAAATGCTTGGAATGTCAAGGGGTCAAGGCTAATCATAGACACCCAATTGAGTTACTACATCCATTACCCATTACTGAGTGGAAATGGGAGGTGGTGACAATGAATTTCATCACAGGATTGCCCAGAACAAGCAAGCAACATGATGCAATCATGGTAGTGGTGGACAAGCTTACTAAAGCTGCCCATTTCATTCATATGAAGACTACTCATAAGGAAACCAACGTTGTTGATATTTATATGAGGGAAGTAGCACGCTTGCATGGCGTACCCAAGACAATTGCGTCTGACAGAGACCCAAAGTTTATATCAAAGTTCTGGAAGGGGTTATTTAAAGAGTTCAAAACAAATCTGAACTTCGACACTGCTTATCATCCTGAGTCTGATGGGCAGACAGAGAGGGTGAACCAAGTGATAGAAGATATGTTAAGAATGTATGTGATGGACAAACCATCTAAATGGGAAGATTATCTACACTTGGTAGAATTTTCCTACAACAATGGGTATCAAGCATCACTGAAGATGAGCCCATTTGAAGCACTTTATGGCAGAAAGTGCAACACCCCAGTAAGCTGGGTTAACTCAACTGATAGGGCAATGGTTGGGCCAAAGTTGCTAAAGGAAAAGGAAGAACAAATGTTGAAGATTAAGCATAATTTGAAGGCTGCCCAAGACAGGTAGAAAACTTATGCTGATAAGAACAGAACTCACAGGGAATTTAAAGTAGGGGATCATGTATTCCTGAGAGTGGAGGCCAACAAAAGCTCCGTGAAGTTGGGAAATTGTTCAAAGTTGGCAACTCGATATTGTGGGCCATTTGAAATCCTAGAGAGGATTGACCCAATAACATATAGGCTTGCATTTCCTACATGCATGTCTATACATAATGTATTTCATGTGTCATTTCTTAAGAAGTATGTACCTGATGCTAATCATGTTATTGATTAGAATGTGATTCAGGTGGAATAGGAAAGCGCTTTTCAGGTGCATCGGGTGAGTATATTGGATCGAAAAAGCAAGTAGCTCTGGAATCGAGCCATAGGGATTGTAAAAGTTCAGTGCACCTGGTACGGTCCTAAGGACGCAACATGGGAGCATGAATATGCTATGCGGGCATAGTACCCACATCTTTTTGAAGATTTTGAAAATCTTGCTGATATTATGTAAATGAGTTGCACTGAGGACATTGAAAAAATAAGGGGAGGGGATTGTAATACTCTAAGGCCGAGCCCCTGTGAAATGTAATGATGTTTGTAGGCTGGTGAGCCAAGTAATTATAACCTGGTAGGCTTATGTGTTTATTAGGTTGAAAAGCCTAGATGCTAAGGTCAGTGGGCCTGATTTTTGTACATGTAATTATGCAAATTATTAATAAAATACATCATTGCGTGTAGACCGACCACGAAGAAAGAGTTACGGGGGACTAAGCTCCACTAGGTAGGGAAAGGAATGGGGCTGAGAGGCTAGGAAAGAGGGGCTAAGCTTGAGGGCTTAACCCAAGGGAATATTATAATGTATTCTTGAAAAGTACTAATGTTGGGAAAATAAACCCAGTTATCCTAAGTTCCTTTGAGGAGAGGATCAAACTCCAAGTGGAGAGGAGCGTGATCCTGGAGAGCCAAGTGTCACCTAGGATGCATGTAGATTTATGTGGGAAGTTCCACCTTTGTTGGGGTTCATGAACCATTCTGTCCACCTTCCTGAGGATTTCGCTCTCACCATTGCAACTCTCTCACAATTCTGCAAGCTGACCATTCTCACCATTTTCCTTGCTCGCTCTCAACATTCTGACCAGTCTGGCCATTTAGTTTCCCACGAGTTCATCCTCAGCATGCTGGCCATCCCTTGTGCAGTTCATGCACACACTAAACAAAGGCGGGTTGTCATCCCATGGTTGAAGAAGCAGGTTGTCAGGCCCGTGAGAAACTCTCTCACCTGGTGAGAGAGTTTTTTGGGAAGTGATTTCTCCTAGAGGGAGTCCAGTACCAGCTATAGAGCTCTGAGAATTCCTGACCCGACCTATTGCTGAAGCTATGGAAGGGAAGTGGAGCAATCGATGGACTATGGAACAGTGAAGGTGCATATTCCCAGGGTGGGACAGGCATGTGGGGAATGAGAGTCTGTGAGCAGTGGGCGTAAGTAGGCTCCTTGGAGAGAATCCTTCCAGTTGCACAGTGCAATTTCCCATAGCCTTAGCCTAGGTTTAAGATTCCTTTGCCCTGGGTGGAGTTTAGTCCTAGCTTGGGGGTGACCCACTACTGAGCGTGATGAGCAGCATGGTCTAAGGCCGGGAGGTTTGTGGAAGGTCTACACGTAGTTGGTGGTCATTTATTGAAAGATAAGTACCAAATCTCTATTGATTGTATGTGGTGTAATTGTGCATGTTTTATAACTTAATGAGTAATGCCTAGATATATCATATATGCTGTATGTGTAGGCTTAATGTTATTTCTACATGAATAAGTGGCATGAACAGAATGCCGTAACTATTAATTTTGCGTTAGATATGCATGAATATAAATTCATAAAATGGTATCAGAGCTAAAAGAGATGTCCAAGAAGTGGCGTTGTCGACATGTTGGTGGCTGGGGATGTCACAACTCATGATCTCCAAAATGAAAAATATGTGTATTCTCTAACCCATGCCTCTCGTCAAACCTCTGCAAATCTGAATGCCCCTCGTGCTCGATCACCACAATAAACTCCTCCATCAAACCATAAGTACTACTACCATCCTCAAGTGTCCTGACTGCCATAGATGACTGAAATGATGATGAATGTGCCGAACTCAATTCCGTAAGAGGCTCATGGGTAAGCTCCCCAAATTCCTCTTCAATATCCCTCATGCATGACTCCCTAGAAGCTAGATCAACATGCAAGGGAAAATCATCCAAATCTTCATCATATTTGGGTGCTAATACACCCTCATCACGCAAATCCAAAAGGTCAACCTAAGGTTCTGTCAAAACTTCCTCACAAAGTGAGGTCTTTGTTTCACCAACTAACTCATATTTGAATCACTTTTTCTTCTCCCTCCTAGACAGAGGCTTCAACCATTCTGAATGTTCTAACAATGTTGTTAAATTCTTTTGATATTCTAGCATTAGTGGAAAAAGTTTTGCCCCAAGTTCCTCATTGGTCATCATCCTTGTTTCCCTTGACCACTGCTGAAATTCAAGTGTTGGTCACTTAATGATGCAATCCTCATTGTTTCCCCTCATGCTGGAAGGATCTCCAACTTGTGCAAATCGCACGACTTTTTTCGAAAAAACCCCGAAAAATTGTCGAAATTAAAATGTTGATAACTTTACTTCTCGGACTCCATTTCGGGCGATTGTTTTTTTGAAATTGGGTAATTTTCCAAGAGGAATTCAAAAATTCAATTTTTTTTGGAAAAATATCTTTAAAAAGTTTCATAATGTAATCTTAAATGTGTCACCCCCTTTTTCCCTTTTATAAAAATCTGCAAAAAGACCCAAAAATTTTCTTCCCTTCTTTGGCCAAGGAAAGTGCTCTGATGCAATCACAAGCTGGAAAGATAATGATCTCTGATACCACTGTAATATCCCCAATATGTCTGGGCTGGGATATTATGTCATTCTATGCAATATGTGTTCTTGATGCTCTGATCTCAATGGAAAACACATAATACAAGTCAAAAGCTTGGAATTATGCCATGGCCTCCTCAATAGATGAGATCAAACCCTCCAAGTGCCACAACCTCTCCAAGGAAATCACTACAACCCAAAACTGAAATCAAAACATAAGATTAAGCTCCAATGAAGATCCAGGATGGATCCTTGTCCTTGTCTAGCTAGGGTGGATATTGCACCACTGAAACTAAACTACAATGGAAGGGTTTTGTCAAAACCTTAACGAAAACCTTGGCTCCAAGAGCACTCCAAAGAGATCAATCCAAAACATAACGAGGAAGGTGAAGTGCTACCCTTCCTTTATACTTCTTCCATGCCTTCTAGATCTTTCCCTTTTTTGACCAAATCAAACATGACCATTATTTTTTTTTGTCCAAATCAAACATGATCATTATTTCCCTTTTTAATTTTCACTTAGAGATTAAAATCACTTTATAACCCTTTTTAGTTTCAAAAAGTGATTTATTAGCTTCCAAGACGTTCTCGAATGCCGGAAGCCCATTCTCATCATCTCAACCTTTAGATCTTTTTGTCCCGATTCCAACGAACTATTACACGAAGGTGTTCCCTCCAATAATATGACCCAAATAACACCTTTAATGCATTTAATTAATTTAAACCCAATAATACTCTTAATTTACGAGAATCGTTCGAAGGCCACAAAACTAAGAATGAACTGTGCGAAAGTGATCCTGGTGATGAAATAAGGTAAATGGACCAGGTTGGGCCTCATATAACTCCTCCAATTCAACCAAGCCCACTATTATCCTCCATTTACTCCTATGGCCAGGCTGACATAAACCCATAAGGTTGCCTCCAACTGTAAAGCAGGGGAATCCAAAAATGGGGACATTACAATTGTTTAGGTGGGCAGATATTTTTTTGAGATAATTTTGTTGTGCATTAGATCATTGTCGCATTGTTTTACATGGGACAATATTCTTCCCATTTGCATGAGAGTTATTTACACTATTTTTTGAGAGGGTTCATGCCACTTGGCTAGTAATACCTTGCTTGCCTACTATGATTGTGTTTGATGCATGTATGCGCATGTGAGGGTAGTTGATGCCCAATAAGGGCCAACTCGAGTTTCTCGTTTCTCCGGTCGGTATGGATGTATGTGATTTATTGGTTAACAAGGACAATCTTAACCTCAATATTGTACAATACCTATACATGGGGTTGGATTTGAGAGGATGTTAAAACATCCAATTTACAGTAGTCGAGCCACCATATGAGAGAGATAATATTATTGTTATGTTTTGATAAATCTAGTTGCATATTTTTATTTCTTATTTAATGCACATGTAATTTATTGTAACATTTTGTTTCAATTATCTTATTATTATTACATATTGTTTTGCAGATATTGACACATATGTTGGGGATAAGCCTCCCCAACAGGATGAGGTGGTGGAGGAGGCAAAGGAACAACCTTCAATACAAAGACCCCACATGCCATGCAGGCTGGATAGAGGTGGTGGATCAACTATGCAGTGTCATGACTAGTCACAGAGTGGTATCTGCATCAGTTAGAGACATATTATGGGTACATGATCTCTCTACGATATGGAGGAGTCTTCTTTGTTACATGATATTGTTGATGCATAATATTATTGGTGTCATTAATTTCATCGAGAGGTTGAGGGGTCGTCCTCATGATCCTACTCCATCTAGCTCATCAGTAGACCCATCCACATCATCTACTCCACCACACGGTCCTCCTCCTCCTCTCGCTTCTCCTCCACATGAGTCGACTGCACCATCCATCGATCCTCTTGCTTTCACTCCACATGTGTCTGAACCTGCTTCCACGTCCAATCCTCCTCCTCCTCCTCCTCCTCCCGCTTCCCCTCCACACGTGTCTAAACCTGCATCCTCCTCCTCCTCCTACTTCTCCTCCACATGAGTCACCACATTCCACTGATCCTCCTCCTCCTCCACTTGTGTCACCATCCACTGATTCTTGTCCTTCTCATCCACATGTGTCATCATCCACCGATCCCCCTCCCCCTCCTCCTCCACATGTGTCATAAAATTTTGATGCTTTGGACACTATGTTCACATCGGGTATTGATGCACATCCCGATGATCTTGATACAAAGAGATTTGATAGTGCACTTTTGTCGCAATTTATTGTTGACATAGTTGGTCTTGATAGAGGCTCTAGCTCTGGTAGTAGAGACACTGATGCATCTGGCTCTGGTGGTGCACCTATCTAGTAGTGGTACTGATTGACATGTATATTGATTGTTTATATTTGGCTTGATATGTATCTATGACATGTCTATTGCATATTTTATTGAGATGTATGTTTGACATGTATATTCTTATGTATATTGCTCATGCATATTGTGTTTTTCATATAATATTGTGGTTACTGTTGTTTGATTTATAAAATGTATTATGAGTATGCTAATGATGAACATTATTAATGATTTCTCTATTTTTAAGTTAAATTTGAGATGTATCACTTATTTAAATTTACAGTTGCTATATAACGCTTAACTTTGCTTTTATGAAATTGTTTAATTAGGATTGTGATTGCAAAAAGTTATAACCATTAATACCATATAATGTTTAACTGTTCTTCAAGGTGAATTGATTGTGATTTGAATAATTGTGTCTTTTTCATATATTATAATAATAACATTATAAAATAATTATTCACTAATAATAATGATGATGATGTAATACTAATGTTATTTTAAAATTTTTTATTATTCAAAGATTACAAGACAAAGTTATAATATAATTGTTTACTAAAATCACAATTATTATATTTTAATAATATTTATTTTTTACAAAGATTTTATTGATTTAAATTATCCAACTATTAAAATATATGAAATTTATTCAATTAAATTTAAAGTACTAAATATATAGAATAATAATACATTTTGATCTATACACTTTCGATGAAATGGTTTTCCAATTTTTTACTCTAATACTAATTTTATGAATCTTCGATTAAAAACAATATCACCCAACATTTTATAATTAGTATTTTAAGAATTAGTAAAATTGACAAAGGTTTCTATACTTTTAGATAAGTATGGATCATTAAAATTTTCCTTAATTCTCACTAGGCTCTTAAAAAAGACTCGTTTAGAATTTCCATGTCCTTCCTACATTAACACTTATTTCAAGGAGAATGTAAAAAGAATGATTAATATAAGTTTATATGATTATAAGGCTAAATGATGGAGTGGAATAAGTGAATGCCATGATAGTTGCACTAGTTGAAGTTGGGAATGCCATCAAAGTTGGTAATGCCAACACCACAAGTGTGATTCCATAACTCATAGATGTTTCATGAAGTTATTTTGTTGAAATTATCCTTAAAAGTTCCATCAAAGTAAGTATATATGTATTTGAATTTGAATTTTTTCAAATAACACAAATTTTGAGGTTTGATTTTTTAATATCTTCATTTTTTTGTTAAATAAAATATAATTGACAATAAATATTCGCTACTTTATGTCACCAACTTTGTGGCCTAATGGTTAAGAACATGTGTTTCCTCCTCGGAGGTCACAAGTTCAAATCCAGAGGAGGGTAGTGTATGTACACCTCCATAGACTTTAGCAGTCAAATAGTGGAGGGCGGTCCCTTGTCCCACAAATAGGGGGTCTTATACACCAATTTGGTATATGGCTTGGTCGTGACCTTAAAAATAGATTATTATTATTATTATTACAATACAACATAATTGCTATAATAAACAATACATATGACAATAAAAATATATCAAAACCACATATGATGATTGTATTATTTAATGTATTTTCAATATGGTGGTTGTAAATGGTTGTTAACTTTTCATATCCAACATAATTATAAAATGAAGAAAAAAAGACATAATTGACCATGACAAATATCCATAATAAAATGTCAGATCCACAATATAAATGTTGAAACAAATAATTTAAAATCAGTCTATGTTGCTATCACCGTGGTTATCTTCCTCACTTGGCATTGTAACATTGTTGTTCTAAAAAATAAGTTTAGATATCAGATCATGTCTTAGTATGAACCGCCAATCCCCATCCAACACATTTGGGTAAAAAAACACTCGGTTGCAATGTTTTGGGAAAATATAAGGCTCCTTACTTTCAATCCACAATTTTTTAAGAGTTAATACATATTAGCCCACTATCATGATCTTCCTTTACATTTCTCCATTCGAAGGTATCCCATCACTTGCAACAAAAAAATAACACACTAAAACGATGAAAAATCCATTTGCATGAACTCTTATATCTTTCCAATGTAACCCGACTTCCCCTTTATAAGGTTTTGATCATGAAGGCCAACACGACTAAATTGGTTGAACTCGACCTCCACTCAACAATATTTTGTGATGTGTCCATCATCAACATACTTAGTACGAAAATGATGTTCATGTGCCCACATAGATGGGAACAAATGCCCCTGTAAAAATGTGAACAAAAGACGGTGTCATATGTCTAATAACTGAAGCATTTATAAAAACATAATATGTGTTACAATTCAAATGTGAAATATTAAAAATAGAACTTGGTACTCATAGAGGTTATTACAGAGTTGTTGCACCCGATCCCTATGTTTAGTCCATCTAGATATTCTCCACATGGTGTATGAATGGACACCACATATTTATCTCGTATTTGGTCAGCCACCCAACTGTTGGGACACATTTTTGGCATATTTTCTTTTAAATGACTAGGATAAGACATACTTCTACCATTCAACCGTATGAATGCTTTCTTGCCACTGTCCCATTTCCTTCTTTTCTCTTCATACAACGCGACCCATGGTCACGTTGCCTCCACCTCTGGGCTAGTTTTATCAGATATACGAAATGGAACATTCCGCAGGTAGGTATTGAGCAAAAGCTCACCCTTATAATTCTACCCTTCTAGCTCTGCTTTCATGCATTCTTGTAAGATATAATAAACCCTTCCCCACCTTCTGATGTCAGGTGAGCCATCCTTCCTTGTAGCTACTCGGAAGGAGTTTTGTAGCATAGCGCCCATTGCACTGCATTTGATGATGTTGAACGACTAAGGAATGATCTCTTATTCGTGAGGAGATAAGAGCGAGGTGAGCATTTTCTTAGGCTGCTCTGGTCTTAATGTCCCCACTACTGCTACCCTTTGGGTTCGTAGAGTCAGGTTTACCCTTTACCCACAATGGAGAAGCCGCCCCCTACTTATCGGGGAGATAAGTATCAAAGATGCGGAGATGGGATGCAACGATGCGTAGAAAAAAGGAAAGTGTATACAATTTTAGAGCCCATAGCCCCTGCTTACTCTGTTGCTGGTGACTCAGATGCCTTTCCTTTTGCATTGAGTGAGGGCTTCCACATATTCCCTCCCACCACCCTCCTCCCCCATAGACGAATCTAGTTTTTTATCTTGACTTCCGGCTTGAAAATAAGTGAATGAAGGAGTTTCCTGTTGTAAAGAACACATTTATTGATGGCATCAATTTCTAAATTCATTGATGTATACAAAAATTCAAAACAAATAGCACAAGATCAAATATATATTATCAACTTAAAGAACGAATTTATTGATGGCATTGATTTCTAAATTCGCTGATGTATAAAAGAATTCAAAATGAATAGCATGAGATGAAATATATATTATCAACTTCAATGTAAACAATTTCTTTGTACCGAATTGACAAAATATAACTGAATTACTCTTTATCAATCACTTTTTTTCCATTCACTTAGAGTAGCTCCCCTTCCCTTTTGTCCTCATCTCGATGGTCATCCCAAATGAATACCCCTGATGTGTCATCAATTTGCTTGATCTACTCACTGGCATAATCAAACGACATGTATACTATGTTCCTCTATGTCATAGAACCCTTTGGTTTTTCCCTTTTTTGAACAAACTCCTTCAATTTTTTCATATAGCTCTCTAAGAAGAACATCCAACAACATGAGAGCACCCGAGATAATTCAACTTCATTAGGTAGGTGAATTAGAAGACGGACTTGCAAGTCCATAAAATTCATGGGCAGTTCCTTCTCAAACATACAAACAATCTCAACTATCTCTCGACACCTCCATGGAATGCTAGCCATATGAATCTCCCTTGATGTGATCCAACATACAAATGTAGATAATTTCGATATAGCACGTCATAGGTCTTAGAGGAAGTCATGGTTCACACAACCATGCACAAGCAAAGGATAATGACACTACACAATAGACACACATATCATTAATTTCCATAAAACTGTGAGTGCATAACATATTTTTACCGACATCATTATAGAAGAAGAATCATGTATTCAACATACATACCCTCAGAAGGTTTAGATGGTCATGTGATTTCAACACCGACAAATTCCCTTCTACAGTGAAGCAACATCGTAGAGTTGACCCATATAAATAAGGTGCCTTCACACCCAATATAACATCCTTCGCCATAGAAATATCATCTTTCTTCAAAATCCATGGGACATCACCTTCTTTAAAATACCAAGAGGGACCAAGCTCTCCTCTGGTTTCTTTTCTTGGCCAATGTCTCTTTTTAGTATTTGAAGCAATACAAACTCTTTTAACAACCAATGTGTCTCTTTTATTCAATGATATGTGCCTCCATAAAGAAAATGAAACATTTTTTAGTATATGCATGGGATCTAGTAAGTGGCCAATCTTAAGATGCTCCCAATATGGAAGCTCATAAAATACATATTTCCTTTTCATCCCAATGGGCATTTTCTCAACATAGGTGTCAAAAAATTCAAGATCATTTAACATAGGTTCCCCATTTGAATCAAACAATTCTACCATTTCCTTTTCCTTCTTTGTGTCATATGCCCTAATCCAATATGTTGGTGTCATTATTTCAGGTCTTTGAGTTCTCTCCGATTTACCATTGAAAGCAGATGCAACTCTTCTATAAGGGTGGTCTTCTGAGAGGAATACCCTCGAACAGTCGTACACTGGATTTGTAGGTGGTTGGACCACCTAGCCTTTATAGAAGGTCTACAACATTTACATCCATGATACCCTTTTGTTACAAGACCTGCGATGTTATCGTATACAAAGCATGTTAGTGTAAAAAATACAGTCGCACCAAATGAAGTATGCCAAATAACATTACAAATATAAACAAATCAATCAACATGGTTACTAGAGAAAACTCCTAGTCCTGAATAATCATGCATTGTGTTCGCACATATGCCATACAACGTAAAAGGCCTCTCCATTTGGATGGGTCTTGATACATTGTATACATGTATCCCTTCCCATAATTTCTTAAATTCATTGATCAGTGGTTGGAGGTAGACATCCATTCTCTTCACTTGTCTTCTACCCGAGACTATAAGAGCCAACACAAGATGTTCATTCTTCATAGACAACCATGGGGGCATATTGTTATTGATCTAGCACTAGCCAAATAGAATAGTTGGTGTTTTGGAGGGAATACAGGTTAACTCCATCCATAGTTATTCTCAATTGTAGGCTCTGTACTTCATCCTTGAATTTATTAGGCCATGTATCCTCTATATGCTTCATGTCTATTGGATTTGTTGGGATTCACATAACTCCTCGCTCACTTCTATGTGAGGCATGCCACCCCTGCAACATATCTAATTGTTTGCAATGAAAGGGCCTTTGAATCCTTAGAATTATAGGCATGTGCCTCAATATCTTATGAGGAGGACCATGTGCCTTACCTTTATTTATTTATTTATGGTACCTATCATGCCCACATTTTGGACATATCTCTTTGTTCACATATTCGTTTCCGTATAAAATATAATCATTTAGACATGCGTGGTATGATATGTACTCAACACCCAACATTTTCAGCATTTGCTTTGCCTCTGTGCAACTATCGGGCAAGACATTATCACTCGGGAGTACCTTATATTTGAGTAACTTGCAATTAGTGGGCAATATAAATGTACATTGTCATTGAGCATCAATAAAATCAACCCTTTTCTTCCTTCATTGTGTGACAAAATTCCTTAAAAAATTATGGGACTTAATGGTTAATTACCTCAAAAGTGACAAGAAACATATGTATGACACACCATACATTGATTTCAAGTTGTAGAATAACATTGTTGTCCCTAGCTGGGTAGACCTTGACCCCTATACTTGACCAAAGAGAGGGGCAGTGGAAACAGATTTCAGGCTTTTAAAGAAGACATCTACGACATCAACATCATCCCCCCCTAGTTCATTTTGCTGGAATGCATCTAACAACATTGCATCCATGACTTGGGTATCCAACAAGAAATCATCCATACCAACCCCTATATCATTTCCTTTATCCCCAACATGTGAAGAACTAGTGTTATTGTAGAGATTTTGAATTGGTGACTTAGAACGTAGTGGGAATTGGAGAGGTGGTTGTTTCAACCATTCTCAATATGCTTCCTCTCCGAGTTTTTTTCATTTAGCATCAAGCTCGCAACTTGACATCGTAGTGGGGTGCAATGATAGATCGTGGACAGGTCACTCGTCATCATAATCCTGATTGTAAAAGTATTGAACATTACATCGATAATATAAGTAACACAATACATTTGATATGTTCAAACATTATACCAAACACTTATCAGAAGCATTGACATTTTTTTCCCCATAATAAACATGCAACCAACCACTTTATAAAACAAATGTCAAATTAAACAATACATTTACATTAGTTGCATTGAAAATCCAAAAATAAAATTACTCAATCATCCTTTTCTTATGCCCTACAGGGTTGTCTACATAAAAGAGATCAAATTCATGGTGTAATATAGTTGACCCAAGCTGGTTGCTGGAAGATGGCATGTTATGATTGGTAGGGTAAAGCCTCTGTCCATTTTCATCAAACATTTGCTCGCGATATCTTTTTCCTGACAGGAGCCTGCAAAATTTTGGGACTAATGGAATATCTTGTGCATCTCAGTGTGATCCTGAATCTTGATCCTACAAAATTCAATGAACAATTATTCAACTGCACCCGCATGCATAACATAATTCAATGAGATAAATCAATTATCAATAAAATCTAGACGTACTACAATCGATGTGAGAGAACTTGAAGGACTTCCAACAATATGAAATGAGCTGGGATCTGAAGAATTGTCCATTTGATATTAGAATTCCTTTTTTCCTGTATTTGAGCTAAAACCATCATCTTGGGAAACCTAGAACAATCTAACTTCAAACATAATTTCAAATAACTTTTATAACTTAACAATGTGCTTCATCATATGGATGCACAGATGCATATGGATAAAAAATGCATTGGTGCGTTTAATTGAGAGAAGCACTAAAAACTAACCTTTGTTATTGCCTCCGCAAAGCAAAACCTCAACAAAATTTAAATGTAGATATTTGCATTTGCATTTTGCAAATTAAAATGTTATACGATGCATTATTAGTTACACACTACATCTGTGTGTTTCTAACTGTATAGCGCACAGATTGAAGCAAGTTAGAAAAATAACGCGTGCTTACTATCAATGCGTTGAAATTTATTACAAAAATAAGTTGGTGTGTTATATGTACACATTGCACCAATGCACTACTCACTGTATAGCGCACCGAAAATGTAAGTTTCGAAAAAAAACAATGCATGTGTTTATCATCAACACACCAAAATATACAACGAAAAAATGAGCGGGAATTTAGTTTTTTGTGTTTATAAAGGAAAATCATTTTCATTATTTTATTTCTTTTCCAAAATTTAGAAGGGAGATTTGTGCACCAAATATTTATTAGGAAAGACTTTGGAGTGGTGGATATTTTTTGAAGAGTCAAATTCGAGGGGGGTTACTGTAGATCACATAGAAATCTATAGAGGATAAATTTTAGGTATATGATTTCATTTTATTAATCATATTAAGCATTCTCCTATTTGATTCAAACAATTTTCAGTGTATTCCCAAACAAGAAAAAGGGTTTTGTAGTTACCTTAAGTATTAGAAGCTCTAATTTCCTCAATGTTTTTTTGTTTTCTCTTTCTATATTTCATAAGGAGAATTTTTTTAAGAAAAATATTTTTATAGGGTTTGTTTATTTATATATGGGCGTTTCCTATATGTTGCGATAAAACCACTCATTGCATTGGATCCCAAACCATCATGTCGTAGTCGTTTTTTTTTTTTAAGCCTTCACAGTTAACAATTCTCTCTATACGTAGTAAGAGTACCAATGTGTATTTGTACACCACTTAATTTAAATTAGAAATAATATATATATATATATATAT